>CM076398.1:38399595-38617095 GCA_038363315.1 Mugilogobius chulae
AAAAATGGGCTTTTTGTGTCACATTTTACCTCTGAGAATCTGTAAAACATAGTTTTGTTTTGTTTTTTTTCAAATGTGGTCTTTTAGTCAGAACAGAAGTAGATTAACAGATTTAAGCTTAAAAAATGTAGAAAAACGAAGAATCTACTATATTTTCACAGCTTGTCAAAAAAGGTGGAGTAAAGGTTTTAACAGAACATAAGGACAATATATTTGTAAATGACATGACTCTGACTCTGGGAAAATGTGAGGTGATTAAAAATAAAATAAATAATCAATCTACCAGCCTTAATCTAAGGTTTGTAACAAAAATTAAAAAACTGTAGCAATGGTGGACAATTTAAATGTGAAAATGTCAAAAGTAAAACTCCCCAGTGGTGCACAAGAGTTAAATCTCTGAGTAATGCTGGTAACTAGGCAAACAATTTATAATTTACTGACCTGGAAGTGTCAGAAAAACTTAGGACAAAGCAGAGTTTCCAAACTTTTCAGGCCAGGACACTCCAAATGATGGTGCAGCCGACTCCCAACCCCACGACACAATCCAACTGAAATAAGTCATAAATAAGTGTCATAACGTTATAAGACACTGTATTTAAAGTGACACTGTGTCACTTTAGAGCTTAAAAGTCTCTGCATAAATACAGGAAATACAAAGGGAACATTCTTAATGAGGAAAGTGATGTTTTATGCCAAAGTGTAAATAATTATAGCCAAAGAAACAACATTTTAATGTAAATGAGCAGGAGGAGACCCTCTTCCAGGACATACAGGAGTAAAGTTGGAGAAATGTAAGTCTGCACAGAGTAAGAAAAACATTTTATATAATTTTTACTCCAACAAAAACATCCAGATGAAAAAAGAAGTTACACAGTGGGTCTTTAAATTCTATGTTGAGTTCATGTGGTGACCCACAGCTCAGAGCTCACGACTTTAGAACCACTGGGATAAACAATAATAATCATTTGTGCCACAGACTGTAACCCTACAGCAGGAGAATCACACAGTAAAACCTTTTGTAAACCAAACATATTGTGAATCAAACATGGAGAAATAGTCAGTGTCTATAATGAGTCAGATGTGAATGATTTAACTCACTACAGCCAATGTTCTACAGAAATAACATTTATGTGCAAATGAAAAGGTTCATCCAAATATGAAGCAGAAAATAATAATGTTCATCTCTGGATTATTGATCTGTTTTTAACTCAGTCATTCTTGTGACAGGCCGACACATGTCCATAAGATTTCTACAGTATGACTTTGTCTTTGTGATACTTTGTGAATATTCAGAGCTCCTACTAAAGTTCTAAAGACAAACACTGTCCTGCAAGTGAAACTTCAGCAAATCAAAGTAACAACAGCTGATGTTTTCTCTGCAGACACAGATCCACAGCCTCAGTGTCCAGTGGTGTGTCCATGAAGAGTGACGGTCTAAAGCTAGACCTCCAACCTTCAGTCCTGAACCTGCTCCTTCAGACTCACTGTGAGGACCAACACCTAAATAATAAAAGTCACTTCATCAGTTTCAATCAAATGAGTTGAGTGTTTTTGTCCACAGAGAAAAGTCAGTGGGAGACTCCAGGCCCAGGGCTCAACACACTGACATGACAAATGAAAAGCAGGTCCACAGCACTACACAAGGTGAGTCTATATTCCACTGTTTATGACCACACATTCAACACATGTTACTTGATCCATGTGCTGTGTTCCTCTCACAGCAGCTGAAGAGCTCCAGAAGCTTCTGCAGGAGCATAAGCTGAGCCTGAGGAGCAGATGTGAGAGTGTGACAGAGGGAACTGAAGGAGCAGGAAGTAGAACTCCTCTGAACAGCATCTACACTGAGCTGTACATCACAGAGGGCCTCAGTGAAGAGCTCACAGCCCAACATGAGGAGAGGAGGCTGGAGAAACTCTCCAAGAAGACTGTCCAGGAAACCTCCATCAGGTGTCAGGACATCTTTAAAGCACTGGCCACTGAGGAGCAGCAGGGGGCGCCACAGCAGGAGCAGCAGAAGGAGCAGAGGTCCATCAGAGCGGTGCTGACCTGCGGCGTGGCTGGAGTGGGGAAGACCTTCTCAGTCCTGAAGTTCTGTCTGGACTGGGCCCAGGGCTCAGAGAACCAGGAGCTGGACCTGGTGGTGCCGCTGTCCTTCAGAGAGCTGAACCTGGCCAGAGGGGGGCGCTACAGTCTGATGGAGCTCATACAAGTGTTCCATCCAGCGCTGGACAAACAGGTGACACTCCTTTATCTGCTCTTCTGCTTCAGTCTAGTTCAGAGGATGGAGTTTGAAGGACACCACAGCAGTGTTTGGTCAGTTTACAGGATTTAAATGAGCTTCAGTCACATTACAGACTTCATCTGTGTAAAGACTCAACTGTGTCAGAAATGTGTCCTAGTTGATCGTTAGATTGTCATTTTTAGAAGTAAGTAGCCCTTTAGTCTTTGTGCCTGAGTGTGTGTGTTTCCATGTGAGGATAAATGTGATCACATTTCAATGTTTGCTCTTGTTCATGTTGTTGTTGTGTCCACAGACGCTCACAGCTCACACTCTGTCCGTCTCTAAACTCCTGTTCATCTTCGACGGCCTCGACGAGAGCAGACTGTCTCTGGACTTTAACTGTCAGCTCATCTCTGAGGTCACACAGAGGTCAGAGGTCAGCGTGCTGTTAGTGAACCTCATCAAAGGCACTCTGCTTCCTACTGCCCTTATATGGATCACCTCCAGACCAGCAGCAGCCAATCAGATCCCAGCGCAGTGTGTGCACAGGGTCACAGAGGTCAGGGGCTTCATCACTGAGCGTCAGAAGGAGGAATACTTCAGGAAGAGGTTCACAGATGAAGAGCAGTGTAAGACAGTCCTGTCCCACATCAGAACCTCCCGCAGCCTCCACATCATGTGCCAGATCCCAGTCTTCTGCTGGATCACAGCCACAGTCCTGGACCACATGTTGAGAAGCAATGAGAGCGGAGCACTGCCCCAGACACTCAGCGACATGTACGCCCACTTCCTGTTAGTGCAGACACAGAGGAAGAGGAAGTATCAGCCAACATCTCAGACCACACAAGAGAAAAAGAGTTTATCACCTGATCTGTTCATGTCTGGACAAAAGCAGAGGCAAGAGAAAAAACTGGAGCTGACAGAGACAGAAACAGACGTCCTCCTGAAGCTGGGCAGACTGGCCTTTGAACATCTGCAGAAAGGAAACATCATGTTCTACCAGGAAGACCTGGAGCAGGTGGGTCTGGACCTGACCGAGGCCTCGGTCTCCTCAGGACTTTGTACAGAGATCTTCAAACGAGAGAGTGTCATCTTCAACAAATCAGTCTACTGCTTCGTCCACCTGAGCGTCCAGGAGTTTTTGGCAGCAGTTTACCTGCTCCACTGTTTTGGAAGTGACACAAGTGTTGTTCAGAGGTTTCTTGGTTTAAATGTAAATGAATATTTAAATGCTAGTGAGTTTCTCCAACATTGTCTTGACAAATCTCTGAAGAGTTCAAACGGCCACCTGGACCTGTTTGTGCGCTTCCTTCATGGCCTCAGTCTGGACTCCAACCAGAGACTTTTAGGAGGTCTGCTGAGTCCAGTAAAACAATCAGAAATCCCCAAAGTAATTCAGAACCTGAAAGAGATGAGCTCAAAGGAAGAGTCTCCAGACAGAAGCATCACCATCTTCCACTGTCTGATGGAAATGAAGGACCAGTCTCTTCTGCAGCAGATCCAGGACCTCCTGAAGTCTAGAGAAGAATCACAGAAGGAACTGTCTGAGTTCCAGTGCTCGGCTCTGGCCTACATGCTGCAGATGTCAGAGCAGGTCCTGGAGGAACTGAACCTACAGAAGTACAAGACGTCTTTTGGAGGTCGACAGAGACTGATCCCAGCGGTGAGGAACTGCAGGAAGGCTTGGTCAGTCCTCATTCACAAACAGCAGCTTCACACACCTGTGTTAGGACTCAACAAACACATTTACATTCAACATCTGCTTTCAGGCTTGGTTATTGTAGACTCTCAGAGACTGACTGTGAAGTGGTGGCCTCAGCGCTGAAGTCCAGCCCCTCACATCTGAAACTACTGGATCTAAGTTGGAATAATCTGAGTGACTCAGGAGTGTCTGTGCTGTGTGCTGGACTGCAGAGTCCTCACTGTGAACTCTCCACTCTCAGGTCAGTCTCCTCTGTTACAAAACACTATTAAAATGCAGCCCAAGACAGTCCAAAGTGAAGAAGTCTGGTGGACTTGGGCCAATGAAAATGTGGCTACTGAGTCTCTAAACTCGACTTTACAATTTTCAGAGTTTTGTCCAGGTTTTGTTTTTTATTCAACTTTATTTTTCCTTTAAATACGGTCTCTTAGGGTGTACTCACACTGGCACAACCGAACCGTGCCCAGGCCTGGATGGCCCCTACAGCGTGGTTCTTTTGTCCAGTGTGAGTGCAAACGAACCGCGCTCAGACTCGGCACGGTTCCGTCTCCGGCACGGTTGGAGGAGGTGGGCCAGAGCTCGGCACGGTTACTCATGTACACGCACACGCACGACTTTAGCACACAAGCCCGCTGTGACCGCTGATATTTGTCACAAGAAGACAGAAACTCTGCACCAAACTCCGTGGAAATGCGCTTACCTTGAGTTAGCATCATGGCCCGGGGCGAAAAGTTGTGAAGTCTCTCGTCTTCTGTTGTTTTTGCTGCTCCGCGTGGTTTTTAATCCAAAGCCTGACGGAGGAGCGCTCATCGCGGGTAAAACTCGGGTCTGCCTCATTATATTAAAGATATAACGGCCCGCTGATCTTATTTTTGACGCTACAGCAGTAGCACTTCAGCGCTTGATCCACTCTTCACCGCTACATGTAAACAAACGGCGCTAGAGGATGACGTCACCGCCAGCCGACGGCTCAGATCGTTTATGCTAGTGTGAGTGCGGGCCGGCGCGGGCCAGAGAATTTTCTGCAATCGGGTTTGAGCGCGGCACGATTACAAAGCCCTAGTGTGAGTGCGCCCTTATTTGTGTGATGTTTCAGAACGTACAGAAACAACTTCACACATAATCACTTTGTATTTACTCTGTGTTTGTAGTAGAACAGAGGTTCTCAAACTGTGGTACAAGTCCCACTGGTGGTCCTCAGACTCTGCCCCTCTAACATTCATAAACTTTACTCACAGTTGTTTCTGTCCAACATTGAGTGAGTAAAGTCTGGATCTTTACACTTTAAGCTCACTAGAAATGCTGCTTGATTGTCTCTTCCTCAGTACAATAAGCACTGATGCATAACGGACATTCTCCTTTATCGATTCCTCTTCATTCAGAGACCTGCACAAACTTTACATCAGTCCTTCTTTCCCTGCAGTCACTTCTCTGAGCGCTCCTGTGAGATGTCACCTGTCCTTTTTCTTTTGTTTGTTCTTTTCTAAAACACGTGGCACAGAGAGAGGGCTCGGCTTAGGAACAGATGTGCAGACGTTTAAGGGCCGACTGTGGAAAACAGACAAACTTTTCAGAGCTGCAGCTCCACTATTGGCCCAAAGATTGCACGAGGCTACCAAGAATATTTCAGACTCAGTTCAAACTTGTTTTTACAGAAGAAAAAACATTCAATTGTCTCTAAGTGAATGTTTACAAAAAATAATAAATTAAACAATGAATCCTCTCACTGTTGTTACTGTGTTCATTTGTGTTAAACCCACATTTTCCTTTGTGTTTTTCATAATTGTCGTATTTAGGGCTGGGTACCGTTAGATTTTTTTCGATACCAGTACTTTAACGGTACTTGCTTTACGGGACCGGTTCCTTAACGGTTCTTTTTTCGGTTCTTGCTTCTTTTCAAATATTAATTATAAGCCCAAAATTATTTTTCCAGCCTTTTAACAATGTTTCATTTGTCAAACTACACACGTATAGTCTGATTAATTACACTCAAAACAACGCGCATGCAGTCCACGTGTGTTCCTCACGTGGACTGCCACGTGGCGGAGTTTAGTTTCACTTTCGCTTTCTCGCCACACGCGGCACTGGAACAAAGGAGCGACACAAACGTCTTTTAAGGTTAAAACTTTTATCTCTCTCTTTACCTGGAGACAAAAGGAGAAATGAAGAAGGCTGGATCACATAAAGGTGTTACTCGGACTTATTTGGCTGCAGCACAGACGCGCGCCACAGCCGTTCCATATGGGATTATGCTTTCAACTGCAGCGATGAGGAGGAGGATTACGGCAAAATTTGGATTATATTATGTGTTTGGCAACATTTTTATGCGTAGACTTCAGACTTTTTTTTTATCACAAAGATTTATGAAGCTCAACACGCAGACTTTGACAGAAAGGCTTGCACTGAAGACTGTTTTAATCGAATGTGGACCCGTTATTTCTTCGTTTCTTCTATTTAAAAAGGTAAGCGGACACACAGCCGTTTGTTTGTGAGACTTGCAGTTGCAGGGAGCACTGTCTGTTTGGGAGAAATGAGACGTGAATTGTCTCGCTAGCTGTCCTAGGCTAGGTCACGCGGTTTGTTTGGGAGAACGTAAGAAGTGAATTGCCGTGACATAGTAGAGTGAGCATTTGGCAGTTAGGTTACGTGTTAGTTTGTTTTTTTGCTGTTTGTGGAGGGTAGTTCTGTCGTAGGGAGGGAGCGCGCGTGTGGCATGTTTGTTGTTTCTGTTTTCTGCTTGCTGATGCGGAGATTTAAGGCCAAGGAACCGAAAAATGGCACCGAAAGTGCGTCATGTTTTCGGTTCCAGTATTTCCCGAACGTTTTCGGTCGATTCCAAGTAGGAACCGTTTTTCGGTGCCCAGCCCTAGTCGTATTATACATTTATTTTAATTTTCAGAATGTGTTTTTGTCCAAAGTCTCTGAACATTAACCACATCATGTTTTCTTTATTCAGATTGAGTGACTGTGATTTGTCAGAGAAGAGCTGTTCCTCTCTGGCCTCAGCTCTGAAGTCCAACCCTTCACATCTCACAGAACTGAACCTGGACAATAACAGTGGGTCTGATTCAGGAGTGTCTCATCTGTGTGGTTTTCTGCAGAGTCCAGACTGTCGACTGGAGACTCTCAGGTCAGTTCACTGTCTCTTACTTGTGTCATGTTTCAGAGCTTTCACAAAAGAGCTCAGACACAATAAGCTCACGTTGGGCAGTGGAGAATACTTGTACCTGAGTAATAATACTACATGTAAAATAGAGTGGTCCAAGAAATGACTCAAGTCAGTGTAAAATATATTTGTGCAAACCAAATATAACAGAAGAATAGTTTTGGATTTTAAAGGAGACCTAATGTGGTTTTCCAACTCTTTAGTAATAAACTAGAACATATGTAGATCAGCAATTTACACTTTGTTCACTGTAAAACCACAAATTGATCTATAACGGCTTAAAAATAGAAACAGCTCCAGTGACTTCCTGTTTAAAACTGCAGAAGTACTAAGCCCCGCCTCTTCACTTTAAAATGTAACTGTAACAAACAACAGATTTGAAATGACTCATTTTCACTGTTGGAAAGTGACTCTGGGACAGTTTTGAACCACACATGCTTTACTTTGAGTCTTAATGTTTGAACTATAACAAGTAAATCCAGACAAGTGTGCAGGGTGAAGAACAGGGAGTTTCTGAACACTGGAGCAAGAGCTGTAGAAGAATACAAGATTACTCAAACACACAGGAATCAATTCAAATACAACTGTGAGTAAACTAATGATGAGGGAATGGAGTTAGAACAAGGTTCAAATCATTGAATCATTGGTTTTACATAATAGGACCTTTAAATGTTGTCAAAATGCACAACTTCAGGTGTTTCTCCAAAAAGATCATCACACTCAGAAACAGCTTTTAACTCTTTCAGTGCCAGTCCTGTTCTCACTTTGACCCTCCTTCTCTGCCAGGCCTTTTTACTCATTTTAAGCAATATTTACAGCTCCACAAAAAACTCTGTGCAACTGGAATCATGACATGTTGTAGATCAAATGAGACTTACAAGTGTTTACTTTCATTTAAACAAAAATATTTTTCTACATTCATTTGTTCTTTTATTAGGCATTTAAAATTCTGTGTTTTCATTAGATTTCAGTGTTTGACGAGAAACTTTTGAGAGAACGTCCTTTTCCTAAATCAAACTTCATGTCAGTATTATTTTTGTCTGTTCATCGTTTTGGTGAAAGAATCTGAGCCACTACAATGAAATAATGTCTTTAGGATAAAAACAGGAGGTTTACATGATTAAAACAATGAGGACGAGTGTCTTTTTCATCTTTAAACCAACAAAAGCTGTGTTCCAGACGAGGAGGCAGCAGCACTTTTCTACTTTCTAATGCAGATTATACACCCAGCCTCCAGAAAGAGCCGCCGCTCATCGACACAAACAGTGGAAACAAGTGGAAAAAGCTTCGTTGTCAGTAACTACAAGAGTTTATCTGTGAGAAAACAAAAGTTCTGCTGCTAAATCAACATCTGTGAATGAAATTTGATCCTACGACCCTTAAAAGTTACATTCAGGTGAAAAAACAGTGGGAAAAACACTCCCAAGCTTCAGGAGACAGACGTCTGTCAGACCGGTTCAGACCTGATCCAAACAGCTGCTCTCGTCTTGATTCGTTTTTTTATTCAAAGAAGTTTCCCCAGCTAACCAGATGGAAGAAGCGGCTCTTTCTGCATAACACATGTGCAGTAGGACGGAAAGTGACGTCGACTGAAAATCCCTCTATAGATTCAGCCTCTTTCATGGAGCAGAGATTATATTGAAGAAATCCAGTAGTTTGACTTCCTCTGACACTTTTCACTCGCTCACAGAAGAGGAAGTTTCTAGACTCGCTGCATGTGTCGTTCTCCTCGAGTCCTAGTCCAGTAGGATCGTCTTTTCTTCATTTTAAAGATCAAATATCTGCTCTAAACGTCTTTAAAAGAAAGCCGGCCCTTTAGAAGCAGCTGATCACGTAAACACAGCCGACTGCGCTCAGTGGTGTCAACAAAAGTGAACATGTATTTTCCAGTCATGTGACTTCCTCTGGGTCTTTGTGGTCAAACTACACTCCCCTCTGCTGGTGAATCTGTGAAACTGCATCATGTTTTTGACTGCAGGCAATGTCAGCACAGCATCAGAGAGCCCGACATCGCCGCAGAGAATAAAAGGTCTATGACGGAAATAGACGTCATTGGCAGGGAAAGAGTTAACAGAATCAGTTGTTCTGCTTTTCTGCACCGACCACAATTTATATTTGTCTGAACATTAACCACATCATGTTTTCTTTATTCAGTTTGTGGGGCTGTGGTTTGTCAGAGAAGAGCTGTTCCTCTCTGGCCTCAGCTCTGAAGTCCAACCCTTCACATCTCACACACCTGAACCTGGACGAAAACAGTGTGTCTGATTCAGGAGTGTCTCATCTGTGTGGTTTTCTGCAGAGTCCAGACTGTCGACTGGAGACTCTCAGGTCAGTTCACTGTCTCTTACTTGTGTCATGTTTCAGAGCTTTCAGAAAAGAGCTCAGACACAATAAGCTCTAGTATTAGTCTGAACTTGTCGTCACAGTTGGACAGAGTGGACAGTAGTTGTACTGATGTCAAAATACTGCTGTTTGTAAATAATATATTAATATTAGAAGTAAAAAGTGCAGTTTTACAAAAATGACTCACATCAGAGTCAAATGTATTTGGAGAAACTACTGCTCTGAAGTAAGTGTAACAGAGGAATTGTTTGGTCATAACATGAGGTTTATCATTTGAAGTTTATTGAACTGGAACAAAACAAGAACAAAAATAAACAGGTTCATATATTTCCTAAAACAATTCCCAAAGATTAGAAAACTGATCATCTGTGAAGGTCAGATACAAGAAACATATTTTTACATTTTATTGTTACTGTTGTCAGAAAACACTTCAAAACTTTGATTCAAGAAAGAGTTTTGTCTCATGAGAAATATGACTTCAATAAAAGTCAAAAGTTTTGATCCAAAAACGACTCACATCAGAGTCAAATGTATTTGGAGAAACGACTGTTCTGATGTAAGTGTGACAGGAATTGTCTGAACAAAACATGAGGTTTATCATTTGAAGTTTATTTAACTGGAACAAAACATGAACAAAAATATGATTATGATTAGAAAATATGATCAGAAAAAAGTGATCACACCATAAATCAGTTTTTATGTTTTTCTTACATTTATCTGATTTTTAGAATGTTTTTTAATCACAGTCTGTGTTTGTCTGAACATTAACCACATCATGTTTTCTTTATTCAGATTGTGGACCTGTGGTTTGTCAGAGAAGAGCTGTTCCTCTCTGGCCTCAGCTCTGAAGTCCAACCCTTCACATCTCACAAAACTGAACCTGGACCATAACAAAGTGTCTGATTCAGGAGTGTCTCATCTGTGTGGTTTTCTGCAGAGTCCAGACTGTCGACTGGAGACTCTCAGGTCAGTTCACTGTCTCTTACTTGTGTCATGTTTCAGAGCTTTCAGAAAAGAGCTCAGACACAATAAGCTCACGTTGGGCATTGGAGAATACTTGTACCTGAGTAATAATACTACATGTAAAAGGAGTGGTCCAAGAAATGACTCAAGTCAGTGTAAAATATATTTGTGCAAACTAGGGATGTTCATGGTTAATCGATTAACCGGTTAACTCTGTCTAATGGCGTAACCGAGTGAGACGTCTTTCACCGGTTAACTGACACAGTTGCTCCAACAGATGGCGCTAACTGCCCCTGAACAGCTCTGCGTTTGTCAGTGTGAAAAAAAAAAGATCGCTAAAACTACAAAACACTGTTTATCTCATAAGAACTGAGCAAACCTGTGACACGGCAGTGATTATGGACAAATATCCATCATGCGAATTTATTCACTTGGATTTTACGTTGGAGAAGAGAACAGACTGGGTTACTCAGATTTGGTCAGAGCAACTATCGAAGGTAAGCAGCTAACATTAGCAGCAACTTTAAAACGTGACTCCTTATTTATGAGTAGCCTAGTTTTATTAAATACATAGTGCAATGTGCATTAAAACAGTGTTTATAGAGGTTTTTATTCAGTCGTGTTGTGCCAAATTCAAGGGCCTATCGCTGTTTCTGCTCTGTGTTCACTCTCGTAGCGATGCTGTGCTCAAATGTAACACGTCCAGTGTTACATTTGAGCACATAAAGATGGCGCCGCACGGTTGGTTGGGCTCCGTGCGGCCCGTGTTATCAGACTTTTATTTCTGCTATTCTGCATCATGTGTCACTGCAATTGGCAATATTTTGTCTACACAAGAAAGACGCAGCGATATATGCAAGCAGTTGGATCCTGAGGACAACGAATGTGATAAGCGTGCCTTTCTAAGGTGGCGCACCCCAAACAAACCGAGAAAGCGAGTCCACCTGATTCTGCCCACTCTGCAGCGTGGCTCTTTCTCCTATCCACATTCGGATCACTGCTCCTCCGCATCTCCCGAGTCCATCAACGGGAGAATTTCCATGCGGACGCCAAGCCACATCTGAACTTTTTCGGACCGGGGCATTTTTCTGTATACTGCGCTCTCTCCAAACTTGGATCTACGCGCGGTGATATCCGCGGCAAATCAAGGACATCCAGCTCAACTACGGACACTTTACCTGCAACAATACATCTAACTTTTCTGCTCCTCCTCTCGGGTGACATACAACTCAACCCGGGTCCGCTCTCCCCAGCCCTAGACCGAGATGGCGGCGGCTTACCTGCAGCAGTGGGAGAGACTGACTTGGCGGCTTGGGGACCGAGTGCCAGCGACATCGGAGGCGAGGCATTTGGAGTGCAGATCGAACATATCCACAAACATGCGGGATTACAGCTTGACTGGCCCGTGCTGTGCAATGACCACCGTCTTAATGTTCCGGAATGTAAACAACACGCCGGGCTGGTGACCACGCCCACTTTGGATACAAACGCTACCGGGGCACCTCCTACAAACAACCCATTGGTCCCAGCCACAAGGATTAACGCCCACTCGGATAATACCACAGCATCCCGAGGACAGGTGAAGGCCAGCGAGAGTAATATTAAGAACCAAAAGCATCATCGCCAAAGCAACACAACTATTCATAAACAACAAAGAAAATGTACTCTCATAAAAACACTACACTTGGAGTCAGTTAATAAACAAAAACGTCACCGTTTTTTCCAAACCATAAACCATGCCAGAGTAGTTTGGGACCCAGCTCTAAAACCCAAAGGCATCTTTGGGGGTCATTTAAACATTAGAAGTCTTCTGCCCAAATGTGAGGAAATAAGAACGCTGCTTGTGGACTCTAATCTGGATTTCTTATGTCTCAGCGAAACTTGGTTACATGATAAAATTGTCACTACTATGATTGATGTACCAGGCTATAAGTGCTTCAGAAAGGATAGGCCTAAAGGTAGAGGTGGAGGAGTGCTTATATACATTAAAGACACCTTTAGTACAAATGAAATAGGTATGAGCGACAATGAATCAATTGAATGTATCTGTGTGAACGTTTGCCTCTCCCCTCGTATGAATTTCAACATTGTATGCATTTATAATCCCCCATCAGCTTGCTCTTCTAAATTTTATAAAGACTTGGAAGAGCTCTTGAAGAGTTTTAAACCTAACAGTGAAGTTATATTGCTTGGAGACTTTAACATCAACTGGATGGAGAGCCGCTGCAACAAAGAATTGAAAAATCTGACCTTAAAATTTGATTTCCATCAATTAATTAAAGGACCTACCAGAGTGACCAGAAGCACTGAGACATTGATTGATTTAATATTTTCCAATAAACCAGATAGAGTCATAAAGTCATATAACCTAATTTGTGGTTTATCAGACCATAATGTAACATTTATTGGGAGAAAGCTAACTCGAAAATGCTCTGCTTGTCAATATGAACAGAAAAAGTTCAAATTAGAAATATCTCCTAAAGATATGCAAAAACTTGAAACTGAGTTTGAAAAAGTAAAATGAAATGAAATCTTGAATCATGACCAAATAGATGATTGTTGCAAAATATATACAACCCAGATCCAAAATATTGTGGAGAAGTATTGTAAATTGCGCAAAAAAACTCGCAGAAAAGCTCAACTCCCCTGGATATCTAGTAGTATTCGGCAATTAATGAAGAAAAGTGATCACTCACTTAAAATCTCAATGAATAGTAAAAATAATACTGACATGTTGACTTTTAAAAGTTTGAGGAACCAGGTATTGAACAAAATGCGTAAAGCTAAAGCAAGTTATTATATAAATGTCCTATCAGATGCTAAGGGGGATGGAAAAACTATTTGGAAACAATTACACTGGCTATTAAACCCCAACGCAGGAGCTGATTTCAAATACGAACTTAAAATGTCAGGAAAAATCATATCCGATTCGGAACAAGTGGCCACAAAATTCAATGACTTTTTCATCTCGTCCGTTGAAGAATTAGCCTCAAAATTTCCAAAAACAAACACAGAAATAGTAACGTCAGTCCAAAATGGGGCAGATCTTTTTGAGATGCGAGAGGTTGACACCGCTACAGTCTTAAAAGCTATTAATAATCTAAAAAATTCATCTGCTAAAGATTTCTACAAACTAGATGTTGCCTTTTTAAAAAAGCACAGTCATATTCTTGTGAAGCCTCTCACTCATGTCATTAACATTTCTATCAGAACTGGTCAGTTTCCAGACACTTGGAAAAAAGCTCTCGTCAAGCCTATTTTTAAATCGGGGAACACTGATGAAGTGGCCAACTATTGACCTATTAGCCTCTTGCCTGTCATGTCCAAAGTTTTAGAAAATATTATAAAGAACAATTATTAGATTATCTGGAAAGCAAAAATCTTTTACATCCTCTACAATTCGGCTTTAGACAAAATTATTCAACTGAATCTGCTGCCTGTCTGTTTTTAGAACAGGTCAAACAATCACTTGACAAAGGCAATGTAGTTGGCGCTGTGTTCCTTGATTTAAAAAAGGCCTTTGATACAGTGAACCATAACCTGCTTTTATCAAAGCTCTCTTCTTTCCACTTTTCAAAGCGCTCAGTGTCTGGTTTCAATCATATCTACAGAACCGAGAACAATGTGTCGTCATCAACAACCGCCAATCAGCCTTTAGTCAAATTAAAACAGGAATTCCCCAAGGAACCATCCTTGGTCCAATTCTCTCAGTCTATATATCAATAATCTCCCGGAGGTCTGCCCAGAAGTTTGTTTGCAGATGTATGCTGACGACACAGTTGTTCATGCGTCTGGTAAAAACTGTACTACAGTCAGTGAAACTTGACACAAAGTTTGAAAAAGATCACTGCTTGGTTAGAAGAGTCCTGCTTAACTCTTAACACTAAGAAAACCAAGTGCATTTGTTTCTCCATCAAAAAAGCACCAGATGCCCTCCTGAAAGTTCAAGTAAACGGTCAATTTATTGATCCGGTGCAGGAGGAGAAATATTTAGGATTAATTTTAGACTCACAGTTGAACTTCAAAAGCCACGTAAAAAAAGTTTGTAAAACTGTCAGATCCAACATTAATTGTTTTAAAATAATAAGAAAATGTCTGACTCTGGAGTGTGCTCAAGTGTTTCTAAATTCTATGATTCTGTCCCATTTGTCCTATGGGGCCACAGTCTGGTCTCAGACCAGTCAGTCAACGCTCAGGCCAGTGGAAAGTCTCTACAATCGAGCCATAAATTGTTCGATCAAAAACAAGTCAGGTTCCATCATTGTAAAATTTTATCAAAGTACAACTTTTTATCATTTTCAAATTTTATTAATTTTAGCTTTCTTAACCCTCTACTGCATGACTTTTTATTTTAGGAGGAAAAAAATATTTCAAGATACTTTTTGAGAGCTTGTGGGTCCCTGACATTATATCATTTATAACATTTGACCCCCCACGCCCCCCACAAAGATCTGGGTTTGTTGCCTCAGGGCAACAGTGTGCGATGAGGGTACTAAAACACCAAGGTTTTCAATACTGAATGGAATAGGAGAAAATAATCTAAAAATGTATCAGAAAAGGTTTTATTCAACATAATACCCATTTTACCTAAAAAGAGCTAATTTAATTCTATATAGCACAATTTGCCTATTTTCCCCCCACTGTCAACAATTTTTTTTTCAACATCTACAGAGCTTTACAAAACGCAACACAAAAAGCTGTAGTGTGCGATGAGGGCACTAAAACACTAAGGTTTTCAATACTGGATGAAGGAAAAGAAAAGAAAATATTCTAAAAATGTATCAGAAAAGATTTTATTCATCAAAACATCTATTGAACCCCAAAACAGCTTGTTCAAATCTATATCGCACAATTGCTTATTTTTTCCAAACTTTCTCAACATTTTTTCAACATGTACAGTAAACAGTAAAACTGTAACAGTAAAACAGTAGTGAAGCTCAAAAAAGTAACACAGATGGGTGTCTCTTTGACCTATTCTGTATGGAACAATAAGAAGCAGTTGCTAGTGGCTGTGAAGCAAAGATGGACGCCACATTTCCGACACTGGGTCTTCGGAATACCTTTGCACCCTGGCAACTTGCATCTTGCCTTTTTTTCAGCCTTGACCATCCAGTGCGCTGTAGCATCCAGGCGAACCTCAGGGACAGGAATGGGAGTTGTGGGTCCTCTTTTACACTTCTCCTCATGGTCCTCAGTGATTGTAGAAGTGGGACGCCCTCTCTTGCGATCCATGTTCTTCCCAGTTTTGCAAAGGCTTTCTGCAATGTAGGACTTGAATGTATAGAGTTTCATCTGATCCTCTTTCCTTAGGCCAATCTCGAAGCAATCTCTCCTGTAGAGCAGCCAAGCAGTTACAACCATCATATCGATGAAGTGAAACACCAGCCGGTGGTACCACTTCTTTGACCGGATTTTGTTGCGGTATAGTGCAATCAGGGAGTCAAGAAGATCCACCCCACCCATATTCTTATTATACTCCCTCACTATGGCAGGGCAAGGCACTTGGATGACTTCTTTTCTCTTGCTATCCCATCTCTCCACTTCTGTAACTGGATGCGCACCCATGTAGTTGCTGAGGAGGCTGACGGAGCGGTTGTCATACCACTTCACCACCTACAAGGTTGTTTCTCCAACCATTGCTGTTTTCTGTGTGAAAGATCCTCGTCCAGATCTTTTCAGCTCAGCATCAGACATCAAATTCACACCAGGTAGTCTGTTGCTACGAACTGTACCCGCCGAGTGGATTCCATCTTGAGCAAGTGTAAGGACAAGAGGGACACTTGTGAACCAGTTGTCAAAGAATAACTTATGGTTCTGTAGCTTTGGTATTGGTTGGGCCAGACGAAGAACGACGTTCCCACTTGCACCTATATCTGCCAGCTCAGGGGTTGCTCAATTCCCCTGTGTAGATCTCAAAGTTATGTGGAATACCTTCAGAGCTGGCTAAAATGAGTATTTTGTATCCCCATTTCTTAGGTTTGGCTGGTAGATATTGCTTGTTCTTATTCTTTCCTTTAAAGGGAACTATCTGTTCATCCACAGCCAGCTTCTCACTCATTGGGATGGATTGCAATTTTGAAGTAAGATGGTCTACCAGTGGTCGGATTTTGTAAAGTGGATCTGGACTTCCTGCAGGTATTGCCTCATTGACATTGAAGTGGAGAGCTTTCTTGATGGCTCCCATCTGTTCAGACTCATGGTATCAGCTACTTGATGCACCCGAGAGGCCTTGGACCAAAACATTCGAGTGGCTGGTAACCCAAACAGTGACATGTAGACTACAGTACCTATGAACTGTTCAAGTTCTTTAGTGCTGAGGTTTAAAGGCCTGTTTGGGTTGCACTGTATGGCATACAGGTTTGACTGCTCTGTGATCACTGACAGGATATTGTCTGAAAAAAACATCTTGAAGTAATGAACAGGAGAAAACACATCTTCAGATCTTGGAAGGCTTCCCTGCCATTCAGGATAGTCGGGGAAGTTGGCATTATGGGGTGTTCTCCACCGTGGTAAGCCATTGTCTTCCTCTGGTTCAAACACCTCATCCTCATCCTCATTTCATCTTCATTTGTTTCTGTAGTTTCATTATCAATTTGACAATCTCCTTCGGAAAAACAAGCAAGAAGCACATAATTTGAATGATAATTTTACTTATCTCCACCAAAGAATATACAGGCATAGCAGACCCCACCCCCCAACACACACATGCACAGACACACACGCACGCACGCACCAACACACATCTTACAGAACCCTGACTGACCCCTGACCTACACTAAGTGTCAAACCTGATTCAGGGAGCCACTCTTCTCCACTATCACTCTCGTCCTCAAGCTCACTGTCTTCACTGTCGGATGGAACTTCCCTAACATGTTCATTCTTGACCCATAAAATGTTTTTATGTCCATTTCCTACAAGCAATAATACTCATTATTCACTCCAACACATCTCTTCTTTAGCACTATTTTTCCCAACAAAAGTGCTACATCTGCATGATGTTGCCCTGGGGCAACACACCTAAAACACAGTATTAGCAGAAACATACAAGTAAAAATTATATGTAAACAATCAAATGTGCATCTTGACATATTTCTGGACATTAGAATATTTTTTTTAATCAAATTATTCCAATTTAACCCAGAGAAAAGTGTTATTTATCTTACCGTTACCGAGCACTGTGTCACATGTGACTTTTCTTCCAGAAATGACTGCTTCAGACTCAGTCAAATGTGCACACCCACTTCAGCCTCTGATTTTATTGGACAGAAACATGTCTGCTAACATTATAAAAAAAAACTAAAAAAAAAACTTAAAGGGCCAGTATCCAAGCCAAAAAAGTGGTTTGTTGCCTAAAAGCAACACTATGCGGTAGAGGGTTAAACTGTTTTTTAAATGTGTTAATGGTTTAGCGTCAAAGCCTTTGAGCAGTTTTATATTCAGATTACAAAGCCGTGGCAGGTCGACACGAGCAGCCTCGTCTGGAGACTGTAAAGTGCCTTTTCGCAAAACATCTTTTGCCCAAACAGCCTTTTCAGTGAGAGGTGAAAGTTTATGGAACATGCTCCCTGTTCATTTAAAATCTGTAACAACGCTTGGTCTTTTTAAAAAACAAACTAGATTTTGAATGTGTCAGCAACAGCAGTGCACTCATGATTAATGTATGTTCTCTCTGTGTTTTCATGTATTTCTCTTTTCTGTATTTTTCTCTCTGTTAAAAGCCCTTCTAGGGACAAGTGCTGCGAATTAGCTTTGGCTATAAGCACTATGATGCAAGCATCGGACTACTGCGCTACCGTTAGTCAATGTTTTTTGTATCTGTCCCTATTCAAATAAACCAATAAATAAATAAATAAAATAACAACAATAAAAAAGTACTGCGTTTACGTAACCGGTTAACCGATTATTGACCGTGAAGAGCTCCAACTAACGGTTAAAGAAAAAAGTGAAAACATGCATCCCTAGTGCAAACCAAGTTTAACAGAAGAATAGTTTTGGATTTTAAAGGAGACCTATTGTGTTTTTTCCAACTCTTTAGTAATAAACTAGAACATATGTAGATCAGTAATTTACACTTTGTTCACTGTAAAACACAATTGATCTAAAACGACTTAAAATAGAAACAGCTCCAGTGACTTCCTGTTTAAAACTGCAGAAGTACTAAGCCCCGCCTCTTCACTTTAAAATGTAACTGTAACAAGCAACAGATTGAAATGACTCATTTTCACTGTTGGAAAGTGACTCTGGGACAGTTTTGAACCACACATGCTTTACTTTGAGTCTTAATGTTTGAACTATAACAAGTAAATCCAGACAAGTGTGCAGGGTGAAGAACAGGGAGTTTCTGAACACTGGAGCAAGAGCTGTAGAAGAATACAAGATTACTCAAACACACAGGAATCAATTCAAATACAACTGTGAGTAAACTAATGATGAGGGAATGGAGTTAGAACAAGGTTCAAATCATTGAATCATTGGTTTTACATAATAGGACCTTTAAATGTCGTCAAAATGCACAACTTCAGGTGTTTCTCCAAAAAGATCATCACACTCAGAAACAGCTTTTAACTCTTTCAGTGCCAGTCCTGTTCTCACTTTGACCCTCCTTCTCTGCCAGGCCTTTTTACTCATTTTAAGCAATATTTACAGCTCCACAAAAAACTCTGTGCAACTGGAATCATGACATGTTGTAGATCAAATGAGACCTACAAGTGTCTACTTTCATTTAAACAAGAAATATTTTTCTACATTCATTTGTTCTTTTATTAGGCATTGGAAATTCAGTGTTTTCATTAGATTTCAGCGTTTGACGATAAACTTTTGAGATAACATCCTTTTTCTAAATCAAACTTCATGTCAGTGTTATTTTCGTTTGTTCATCGTTTTGGTGAAAGAATATGAGCCACTACGATGAAATAATGTCTTTAGCAGTGTTTCCGCTGGCCTCAGATGCTTGGCGTGGCGCATGGTGCATGGGTGGGGGTATTATTGTATTAAAATAATGCCTATCTATCTAAGTTTTTTTTTTTTTTTGTCTAAATGCTGTAATAACAACGTGAATAGATAGTTTCTATTTATTTAAAGCAACGTTTAAATTAGTTTTATTTTTTTATTTAATAGTCTATTTACGCTTAATGTGGGTCTGTCCTTTAACACCGGTAAGTTGGAGCTAGCGTAGTTTTAGTTTGCCCTTACTAACAGCAGCAACACGGCTCTCTCTACAAAGTGAACCACGGAGCGCTATCGTTCATCTCATCTCCGTCTCATCATCGTCTCACTACAGCCACGCAAGTTTCTTCTCTGTGTGTGCGCTTGTGTGTGTGGTGCGTGTGTGTCTGTGCGCGCGCTCGGAGCAGGCTTCTCCTCTCGGCTCCGGGGAACAGAGCGCCGTGGAGCGAGAGAAAGAGCGACTCCTCCGATGAACAAAAACTTCTTTAACTATGTCTTTTGTAAAGTTGCGGTAGTCCACGTGTGATAAAACAAGTGTATTACGGGGCACAAAACACAAGCTATTTTCTTGTTTACTGACACTTTAGCAGATGCAGGGCAGCTCAATTTTAAATATATTTTTTTGCTGTGGCGCCCCAGATTTCTGGCGTGGCGCTGCGCCACGCACAAATCAATGCAGCGGAAACACTGCTTTAGGACAGAAATATGTGGTCTACATGATTAAAACAATGAGGACAAGTGTCTTTTCATCTTTAAACCAAAAGCTGTTACAGACGAGGAGGCAGCAGCACTTTTCTACTTTCTAATGCAGATTATACAGAGGGATTCTTTGTTTATCAACACCCAGCCTCCAGAAAGAGCCGCCGCTCATCGACACAAACAGTGGAAACAAGTCGAAAAAGCTTCGTTGTCAGTAACTACAAGAGTTTATCTGTGAGAAAACAAAAGTTCTGCTGCTAAATCAACATTTGTGAATGAAATTTGATCCTATGACCCTTAAAAGTTACATTTAGGTAAAAAAAAACGGTGAAAAAACACTGTCTCAAGCTTCAGGAGACAGACGTCTGTCAGACCGGTTCAGACCTGATCCAAACAGCTGCTCCCGTCTTGATTCGTTGTTTTATTCAAAGAAGTTTCCCCAGCTAAGCAGATGGAGAGCGGCTCTTTCTGCATAACACATGTGCAGTAGGACAGAAAATCCCTCTATAGATTCAGCCTCTTTCATGGAGCAGAGATTATATTGAAGAAATCCAGTAGTTTGACTTCCTCTGACACTTTTCACTCGCTCACAGAAGAGGAAGTTTCTAGACTCGCTGCATGTGCCGTTCTCCTCGAGTCCTAGTCCAGTAGGATCGTGATTTTCTTCTTTTTAAAGATCAAATGTCTGCTCTAAACGTCTTTGAAAAGAAAGCCGACCCTTTAGAAGCAACTGATCACGTAAACACAGCCGACTGCGCTCAGTGGTGTCAACAAAAGTGAACATGTATTTTCCAGTCATGTGACTTCCTCTGGGTCTTTGTGGTCAAACTACACTCCCCTCTGCTGGTGAATCTGTGAAACTGCATCATGTTTTTGACTGCAGGCAATGTCAGCACAGCATCAGAGAGCCCGACATCGCCGCAGAGAATAAAAGGTCTATGACGGAAATAGACGTCATTGGCAGGGAAAGAGTTAACAGAATCAGTTGTTCTGCTTTTCTACACCGACCAAATTTATATTTGTCTGAACATTAACCACATCAT
This sequence comes from Mugilogobius chulae, assembly GCA_038363315.1. Lineage (NCBI taxonomy): Eukaryota > Metazoa > Chordata > Actinopteri > Gobiiformes > Gobiidae > Mugilogobius > Mugilogobius chulae. The sequence goes on from CM076398.1 coordinate 38,420,679, forward strand.
GTTTTCTTTATTCAGTTTGTGTGGCTGTGGTTTGTCAGAGAAGAGCTGTTCCTCTCTGGCCTCAGCTCTGAAGTCCAACCCTTCACATCTCACACAACTGAACCTGAACAGTAACAGAGTGTCTGATTCAGGAGTGTCTCATCTGTGTGGTTTTCTGCAGAGTCCAGACTGTCGACTGGAGACTCTCAGGTCAGTTCACTGTCTCTTACTTGTGTCATGTTTCAGAGCTTTCAGAAAAGAGCTCAGACACAATAAGCTCTAGTATTAGTCTGAACTTGTCGTCACAGTTGGACAGAGTGGACAGTAGTTGTTCTGATGTCAAAATACTGCTGTTTGTAAATAATATATTAATATTAGAAGTAAAAAGTGCAGTTTTACAAAAATGACTCACATCAGAGTCAAATGTATTTGGAGAAACTTCTGCTCTGAAGTAAGTGTAACAGAGGAATAGTTTGGTCATAACATGAGGTTTATCATTTGAAGTTTATTTAACTGGAACAAAACAAGAACAAAAATAAACAGGTTCATATATTTCCTAAAACAATTCCCAAAGATTAGAAAACTGATCATCTCTGAAGGTCAGATACAAGAAACATATTTTTATATTTTATTGTTACTGTTGTCAGAAAACACTTCAAAACTTTGATTCAAGAAAGAGTTTTGTCTCATGAGAAATATGACTTCAATAAAAGTCAAAAGTTTTGATCCAAAAACGACTCGCATCAGAGTCAAATGTATTTGGAGAAACGACTGTTCTGATGTAAGTGTGACAGGAATTGTCTGAACAAAACATGAGGTTTATCATTTGAAGTTTATTTAACTGGAACAAAACATGAACAATAATATGATTATGATTAGAAAATATGATCAGAAAATGGTGATCACACCTTATATCAGTTTTTATGTTTTTCTTACATTTATCTGATTTTTAGAATGTTTTTTCAAGTCTGTGTTTGTCTGAACATTAACCACATCATGTTTTCTTTATTCAGATTGTGTGACTGTGGTTTGTCAGAGAAGAGCTGTTCCTCTCTGGCCTCAGCTCTGAAGTCCAACCCTTCACATCTCACAAAACTGAACCTGGATGAAAACAGAGTGTCTGATTCAGGAGTGTCTCATCTGTGTGGTTTTCTGCAGAGTCCAGACTGTCGACTGGAGACTCTCAGGTCAGTTCACTGTCTCTTACTTGTGTCATGTTTCAGAGCTTTCAGAAAAGAGCTCAGACACAATAAGCTCACGTTGGGCAGTGGAGAATACTTGTACCTGAGTAATAATACTACATGTAAAAAGGAGTGGTCCAAGAAATGACTCAAGTCAGTGTAAAATATATTTGTGCAAACCAAATATAACGGAAGAATAGTTTTAGATTTTAAAGGAGGCTTATTGTGTTTTTTTTTTTTTGTGGGAGTTTCTGAACACTGGAGCAAGAGCTGTAGAAGAATACAAGATTACTCAAACACACAGGAATCAATTCAAATACAACTGTGAGTAAACTAATGATGAGGGAATGGAGTTAGAACAAGGTTCAAATCATTGAATCATTGGTTTTACATAATAGGACCTTTAAATGTCGTCAAAATGCACAACTTCAGGTGTTTCTCCAAAAAGATCATCACACTCAGAAACAGCTTTTAACTCTTTCAGTGCCAGCCCTGTTCTCACTTTTACCCTCCTTCTCTGCCAGGCCTTTTTACTCATTTTAAACAATATTTACAGCTCCACAAAAAACTCTGTGCAACTGGAATCATGACATGTTGTAGATCAAATGAGACCTACAAGTGTTTACTTTCATTTAGAACAAGAATTATTATTCTACATTTATTTGTTCTTTTATTAGGCATTTAAAATTCTGTGTTTTCATTAGATTTCAGCGTTTGACGAGAAACTTTTGAGAGAACGTCCTTTTTCTAATTCAAACTTCATGTCAGTGTTATTTTTGTCTGTTCATCGTTTTGGTGAAAGAATATGAGCCACTACAATGAAATAATGTCTTCAGGATAAAAACAGGAGGTTTACATGATTAAAACAATGAGGACGAGTGTCTTTTTTATCTTTAAACCAACAAAAGCTGTGTTCCAGACGAGGAGGCAGCAGCACTTTTCTACTTTCTAATGCAGATTATACGGAAGGATTTTTGTTTCTCAACACCCAGCCTCCAGAAAGAGCCGCCGCTCATCGACACAAACAGTGGAAACAAGTCGATAAAGCTTCGTTGTCAGTAACTACAAGAGTTTATCTGTGAGAAAACAAAAGTTCTGCTGCTAAATCAACATTTGTGAATGAAACTCGACCTACGACCCTAAAGTTACATTCAGGTGAAAAAACACTCTCAAGCTTCAGGAGACAGACGTCTGTCAGACCGGTTCAGACCTGATCCAAACAGCTGCTCTCATCTTGATTTGTTGTTTTATTCAAAGAAGTTTCCTCAGCTAAGCAGATGGAGAGCGGCTCTTTCTACATAACACATGTGCAGTAGGACGGAAAGTGACGTTGACTGAAAATCCCTCTATAGATTCAGCCTCTTTCATGGAGCAGAGATTATATTGAAGAAATCCAGTAGTTTGACTTCCTCTGACCCTTTTCACTCGCTCACAGAAGAGGAAGTTTCTAGACTCGCTGCATGTGCCGTTCTCCTCGAGTCCTAGTCCAGTAGGATCGGGATTTTCTTCATTTTAAAGATCAAATATCTGCTCTAAACGTCTTTGAAAAGAAAGCCGACCCTTTAGAAGCAGCTGATCACGTAAACACAGCCGACTGCGCTCAGTGGTGTTGTAACCAGGTTGAAAAAACGCTCTTTTTAACTTGAATAAATATTAATTAATGTGAGCTGTCAGTTCTCCCTACGTGATTACGTCACCGCATCACGTAGCGCGAACGTCCCCACGTAGCGTCGGAGCGTGCCCGCGTTCAGCCAATCACGCTGCTCGTAGAGTTTTTTACATGCCAATGGCGCTGCTCTCAGATCAGAAGCGTGGGGGGAACGAACACCGAGCAGCTACCACAGGTTCGTTGCAAACAAATGCTTGTTTTCACTCGTATATTATCGTAATGCTGTATTTTAACGCCTGTCGCACTTTCATCTACCTTTAGCCTTCAGCCAGCGCAGGGGTAGGAGCCGTTTGATCGCGTGGTGTGTCGGTTTTAAAAGGAAATTGGCCAGCCAGGTTTTCCTGCTCGGGAAACCACCCGATGGCGAGCTAAGATTGGAGCCGAACAAACCTCAGTTCAAGCGCCCCTGCTGGTCTGGTAGGAGGCTCTGGTAGCCTTGTCTCCCCCCCACCTTTTCACTCACACACCTACACACTCAACGGCTTCTAGCCTATGGACAATCACACGTTTTGCTTATGGACATCCTAAAGCAAATGGACAATTTGCATATGGACAAATAAGCCTTGCGACTCTCAATCATTTTGGGCGCTTTGGACATTTAAAGTTGTGCCTCGTTTTTTGAGATTTTGAACTGTCATATTGTGTGTGATGTTTGAAACTGGTTTAATATTGTGTGTGTGAACTGAAAGTTCTGGGTTTACATTCAGGGAACAAGCCACCCTTAAATTGTGTTTTCTTTTCATTGTGAATAATGCTCATGATCGATCTATTTTCTTAAAAGAAAGGGAAAGAAATACTTCTACTATCTACTATCTCTGCAGACTGTAAATATTGGGGTTTTCCATATTATTGTTTTCTTTTTGTATGTTTTACTCACATAATATATGGTACCAACCGCACCTTACATCATTGTGTCGTGTGTATTAATTAACTGAGCCTACCCTCCTAGAGTCGGACCAGTCTTCTGGTGTGTTAGATTGCGACCTAGCTTAAAAGTAACTAATTAAGGTATTCAACTCGTTTACCCCAGTGTTACAGTGTCAACAAAAGTGAACATGTATTTTCCAGTCATGTGACTTCCTCTGGGTCTTTGTGGTCAAACTACACTCCCCTCTGCTGGTGAATCTGTGAAACTGCATCATGTTTTTGACTGCAGGCAAAGTCAGCACAGCATCAGAGAGCCCGACATCGCCGCAGAGAATAAAAGGTCTATGACGGAAATAGACGTCATTGGCAGTGAAAGAGTTAACAGAATCAGTTGTTGTGCTTTTCTACACCGACCACAATTTATATTTGTCTGAACATTAACCACATCATGTTTTCTTTATTCAGTTTGTGGGGCTGTGGTTTGTCAGAGAAGAGCTGTTCCTCTCTGGCCTCAGCTCTGAAGTCCAACCCTTCACATCTCACAGAACTGAACCTGAACAGTAACAGTGTGTCTGATTCAGGAGTGTCTCATCTGTGTGGTTTTCTGCAGAGTCCAGACTGTCGACTGGAGACTCTCAGGTCAGTTCACTGTCTCTTACTTGTGTCATGTTTCAGAGCTTTCAGACAAGAGCTCAGACACAATAAGCTCTAGTATTAGTCTGAACTTGTCCTCACAGTTGGACAGAGTGGACAGTAGTTGTTCTGATGTCAAAATACTGCTGTTTGTAAATAATATATTAATATTAGAAGTAAAAAGTGCAGTTTTACAAAAATGACTCACATCAGAGTCAAATGTATTTGGAGAAACTACTGCTCTGAAGTAAGTGTGACAGGAATTGTTTGGTCATAACATGAGGTTTATCATTTGAAGTTTATTTAACTGGAACAAAACATGAACAAAAATATGATTATGATTAGAAAATTGTGGCCATACCAGCTCGCCAAAGCCTGATCCCGTCAGATCTCAGAAGCTAAGCAGGGTTGGGCCTGGGCAGTACTCGGATGGGAGACCGCGGAGGAACCTCAGGTGCCACAGTGGGGCGAACAGAGGGGAAACTCGTTGTGTCCTTAGGCAAGACACTTCACCCACATTGCCTAGTATGGATCTAGTGTGAGTATGAATGGTTGGTGGTGGTCGGAGGGGCCGATGGCGCAAAATGGCAGCCTCGCTTCCGTCAGTCTGCCCCAGGGCAGCTGTGGCTACAATAGTAGCTTACCACCACCCAGTGTGGAATGAATGAATAATGCAGAATGTGAAGCGTCTTTGGGTGTCTTGAAAAGCGCTGTATAAATCCAATGCATTATTATTATTATTAAAATATGATCAGAAAAAGGTGATCACAACATAAATCAGCTTTTATGTTATTCTTGCATTTTTAGAATGTCTTTTAATCACAGTCTGTGTTTGTCTGAACATTAACCACATCATGTTTTCTTTATTCAGTTTGCGTTTCTGTGGTTTGTCAGAGAAGAGCTGTTCCTCTCTGGCCTCATCTCTGAAGTCCAACCCTTCACATCTCACACACCTGGACTTGATTGATAACATTCTGACAGAATCAGATGTGAAGGAGCTCCTGGAGCTTAAACATAGCTCTCACTGTCGACTGGAGACACTGGAGTAAGAACTGTATTTATGAAAGTACAAACCAGTCCTGAGAAAAAGTTTGCAGCCTGAGTGAAGAGACTTTAGTTCAACCAAGTAATTAAGCTGCAAAAATAGTTGTCGACATTAAAAAAATCAACAAAATCAAATTTACAAACTAGAATAATGATTTAAAAAGTAAACATGTTTATCATTTTGCTGTATCCAGTTGAACACAGCCTTATCCAGGTTGAGTTAAATCATTTCTGATCTCTGCTTCTCCACAGGTGGGAGTTATGAAGATGTACAGCTTGTGAGCAGAAATGAGACAGAAACACCTCCTTCCTTTTCCTTCCTTCTCCTTTTCCTTCCTGAACCTTTGAGAGAGGTCAACTCTAAGGACCAAGGAGCTGTGAGGAGCAGTGAGGAGAAGGAGCTGATTCTGAATCCTCCTCACCAGCGGGAACCAGAAAACTACAACACCCAGACAGACTACAGAATCATTTATATGTACAATCAATGTTTTCAGCACAAAAATAATACGGACTAACCTTGAGGGAAGTTACTGTCGCTGTATAAAGAGCTGAGCTAAATATGTAATACAGTATGTGAGCTGTGAACAGTTTAAACTCATGTACAAAGCAGATCTAAACTCATCCACAGAGCAGGGACAAACTCAAGCTCACAGATACAACAAATATCCATCTGTAGCACAGCCGGTGTCACAGAAAGAGAAGTATTCTGTAAATATATATTCCCGTCCTGTCCGTCTGCAGCGGCATCAGAAGCACACGGAGCAGAGTGAGCACGATATGCACATGAGCAAGTTCACATCAACATTATAATGACAAACTTGTTTTCTATTAAATATGGTGAACAAATCTCAGCTCCACTTCAAAGACCAAATCAGATCCTAGTTTGACCTCACTTTTGGCTGATTTGTGATATTTTGGCTCAAAAGTTTAAATGTTGACACTTGAGGTTGTTTATCTTGGCACCAGCGTGAGTCTCTTTTCTTATTTTACCACTTCTGCTGGTCAGATCTCAGAAGCTAAGCACGTCAGGGCCTGGTCAGTACTTGGATGGGAGATCAGTGGAACACCAGGTGCCACAGTGGGACAGCTAAAACCAATTGTTGTTGTGTCCTTGGGCGAGACACTTAACCCACCTGGCCTCAGTGTGTGCGTACATTTAGTGAGCAGATCTTTGATTGTAAAACACTTTGAGCGTCTGGGAAAGTGGAAGAGCACAATATATATAGAGACGACATTGATCATTTCATTTGTCTGATGTCCAACTACAAAACACTGTTTGCAGCTTCTCAAACCCAATGATCAACTATTTAAAGGTGCTGTACCCGATTATTGCTCCTTAAAAATGCAACAGAAATAAATAATTTGAAACTTCCTACATCAGTCACATGTTTTGTTAACTAACCTAACACATTCTGAGCCTCTGAATAGTTTATCACGATGTGTTTTTTAACCCTTGTGTCCCTTTGGGGAGTTTTACTCAATTTTTTGCCATTTTTCATTTTTAAATTGTCCACCATTGCTACAGTTTTTTGGATATTTCAATGAATTCTTGCTACAAACCTTAGATTGAGTCATATTTTCAAAAAATCAACTCACAATTTTACTAAACCCAGAGTCTTGTCACTTATGAGCTGTCCTTATGTTCTGTTAGAGCCCTTTTACTCCACTTGTTTTTGACGGCTGTAAAATTAAAGTAAAATGTTTATTTTTCAAACTTTTTTTGCTTGAATCTGTTAATCCGCTTCTGTTCTGACTAAAAATACCAAATTTTTAAAAAATCCTCAGTGTTTTAATATTTGTACAGACTTGTATAAAAGCTGATTCTCAGAGGAGGTGAAAATGTGACACAAAATGGTCAATTTTTCATATAAAATGTGAATATAATCTGGATTTTTTTTTCACCTTTATTTACAGCCTTGGGCATGTTAAAAATGAGTCCCGACTTTGACTTTGTAGTTTTTGTGCAGAAGCAGTTTGTAGTTTTTTCTTCCTCTTGTTCTGTTAGCGCCATTTTTTCCCCCATTGACTTCCATTATAAACACGTTTTTGTATTGCTCTGAAAATCCACTATAAAAGTATGATTTTCCAAACTTTTATGTTTGTTCTTTTTCAGAAGAAGTGAAATAAGTCATTTTTAGACTTGATGATGAATTGTGTGTATTTCCCATTGAAACAGGCCTGTGAAGAGTAAGACACAGTTTCCCCATTCAAACCTCATTCTTGTAGGCCTTGGTGTGATAGATTTTGTGGTGAATGTTTTACAGCAGTTAAGGCTATTTTTTTGGGGGGGGAAACTGAAAGATAAAGCACATTTTTTGACGAGAATACTGTAAATGTGTGTATTTTCACATTAAACTACAGAAACTGTGCCTTTTGTGTCTTTAGACTTTAGTGGAAGACACAAAAGTCGAATAAAGTGACGTCATCAGAGCCACGAGAGGCAAATCCCACTCATATTTCTTTTTTAAATGTACATTTTCTAATTTTAGATGACTGGAAAGCATAACCACACCACCCCGTCGCGCAACGAACAGCAAGAAATATTTTTGTTGTTGCCTCTAACATCACTTTAAATGCATTGAAATGTAGTTTAAATGTTAAAGTTAAAAGGTGGGGTAGATTATTTTTACACTGCAATCTCAATTTATGTTTTAAACTGACAACTTTCTCTCATAAATCCTTTGACACTTGGTTAATATCAACATGTATTGATTTTTGGTTGTAATTATGGTTGATTAAAGGAACCGTATGTAAGATGCACAACTAGTGGTTTTAGAAAGGTATAACAATCACAAATGAACATGGGTTGCCAGAGTGTGAAATGGCCCATCCATTGAAGACAGGAAGCTACTGATTACTGATTCAAAATTAACTTCAGCTTCTAAGAAACCAAACTGGCAACCCAACTGAGAGAGTCATGTGAGGCTTATTCTGCTTTCTGATTGGATAATAAATGTAAACATCAACAAAGGGACATCATGTCCATTGCTTTTTTAATTAAGAATAACTGAGAATTACATTGACTTCAGGAAAAATGATAGTATATTTGGACTTGTTGACCTTGTATCTTTGGACACATATAGGTCATGTTTATGAAATCTGACACCAAAATCTTACATACGGTTCCTTTAACGTCTTTTTAGAAGCAACAAAGTGAAACTGGAGTGACCACCCCAGCTCAGCCAATCAGAGCGCAGCATTCTGCTCCTGATCAGAACTAAAGCTCTTCATTATTACATTCAGACAGGACTCAGTGCTCTCATTTTTTCACAAAGTGCTGCATTTATAATCTACTTTCTATCTAAAGTTGTAAAGTTTACTAATTTGCAACTAAAAAAGTTTATTACCCCAACTTTAAATGCTACTAGATTCTACAACCTAGCCACAATATCAGTGTGTTTTATGTTTATAAAAAAAAAAATACTTTTATGCCTGAAGCGAATGAATGTTTTTTTCTGAGAGTTATAAATGTCTTTTTTGTTGTATGTACAGTATGTATTTTTAGTAATTAATTAATTAAATATTATTATTATTATTATTATTATTATTATTTTTTTTTTTTCTATATTAGACTCAAACATTAACTAAACATTAAAATGTTTGAGTCCAAAAGGCACTGTTTCCATAGAATGACCCAAAAGACGACAAACAGACAATACAAGCAGAAACATTTTAAACATGTTAAACTATGTATTTATTATTTGCACGTTACACTTATTTGTAAATGCTCCAACCCAAACCATTTTTATTATTTATTCATTTATTTATTGGGATTAGCTAATTAACCGTTTTTTTCTTGCTAAGCTAAAAAAAAATTTAAATAAAGATAAATAAATACATCTTACTTAAAAACGATGAAAAAGACTTGTTAGAACAAATCTAGAGGAGTAAAAAAAACGCCTTTACTTTGGAAACAGCGAATTCTAGAGGCTCAAATGAATAGTTCTCGTTTCTAAACTACACTACCCACAATCCAGCGCGTTTCCTGTTCCCGGAAGTAGCGTCCACGCCACCGCAGCGGCGAAAAGTGAATGAGGTAAATATCACTTTCTTTTTGTGGTTTTAAGCCTTAAAAAGACCGCGATCTTTGAGATATTGTTACGTGATGATATATTTATTTGTCCACCTACATTTCGTGATTTTATGTTATGTAATTTCACTTTAATCCTTACAAAACGTGGTTAAAACAAACTGGACAACGTTGCATTCGCTTCAAAGCAGTGTTTTTCTTCTACCACTTGTGATAAAGCAGTGATTCTTGTTCAGTTTGGTGACATATTTATATTAGTTTTATCTTAGTAAGCTGTGGAAAAATATAGGTCACGATTTAACTTAAAAATGAATGAGAAAGTGCAGAAATAACCGTGCACTTCCTTGTCCTTTTTGACCTCTTGAGCTGGTTTGAACTGACCCACGACACTCAGCGGAGCTTTTTACATTTATATGGAGTTATTTTATTTATTATTTAGTATATAATGTTTACTAGAGTAGAACAAGGGCTTATTTGTTAAAAAATACATTGCAATAGTTATGATCTCAACCTGTAATCCAGATTGTATTTACACAGGCATATTATTTTATGTTTACTTTAGGGAATCATTGACTATGTTTTTTATTCTCTTATCAAAGTGGTTATTTTTCTTGAAACGCCTGACTTAAATCATCTAAAACTGAATATGTTTCTGAGCCTTTGGGCACAAAGAAATGTCTGGAGTTTTTGTTAATCTGAGGCTCCGTAGTTTTGGTTTCTGATTCTGATTCTGGTTATGGTCTTCTAGTGAGAACAAGCTCTGCACAAAAGAACATCAGGTTGTAAAATCTAAATGTTCGTTGATAAATCTACAGAGCAGTAAAGCTGAAGTCACAGTCTGGGCCTGAATGACACTGCATCTGTTGAGTTTTGACAATTCCTCTTTAAAAGCTCAGGCAGTTTTTTATTAGTTAGTTATTGTAATGAGTTTTAGAGAGCTACGTATAACAACTTATAACATTTGGAGTAGCCTAGACATTTCCAAACTGCGGCCTGGAGGTCAAATGTGGCACTTGGACCATTTTTTGTTGACCCAAAAAAAGACACGAATAAATGCACTTATAGTAATACAAATTTGCGTTTTTACTTTGAGTAGACCTGCATGGCCACAAAATGGTCTATTATTTGGCTTGGAAGAGAGCCCGTTCATGTTTCCATAGAAATATTGCTTCTTTACCTGTTATCTTTTATAATATGGTTTATAATGTATTTATTTAAAGTCGCAAGATATAGTTTTAACTTTCTAATTCTGCTGACTTGTGTCGTTGACTTTTCACCTTTAGGAAGTTGCATAGTGGACCTTTAACTTTTTTTAATATTATTTCTTTTTTTTCTACAGTCAGAATTCTGTCATCTTTGCTTAAAAACAGCCAGTTTGATGTTATACAAACATATTAAATTAAAATGTGGTGGTTTAACAAAGCTAAGCCAAATACAATTTTTTTTAAATAACCTACATTTTATTTTTTTTCTTTTATGTGGTTTTTTGTTTGATATCATTTTCAAAAAGCGTGTCTTGTATGATGTTAATAAAGAGTAGACGTTGATTAAATTATTCTTTATTTACATATTTTAGAAGAATACACTCTTAAAACGTGTAAAAAGTTTTTGTCCTTTGACAGTCTTTTAAAAATAGAAAAAAAAAAACTCAGCACCCCTTTGTTTGCCTGGGATCCAGAGCCTGGTCTGGTCACCACTCCTCCCGCCTGCATTTCAGATCATACAACAAACTGTCCAATCAGATTAGTTTATTTGCCTGATGCAGATAAAACAAAGAAGCTGATTGGTCGTCTGTCAGTTAAACCAAAATCTAACTTCACTCACCTCACATTAAAATCGTTTTTTTGCTTCGCTCATTGACTCCGCCGAAATCTGCCAAGAGACAACAATCAATGTAGACTTCCCTTGTTAAAAAAAGATCGTCTAAAGAGTCTAGTGTATTTTTATCATTTGGTGGACAAAATTGACTTGAGTTCTTTTATTACACTTTATTAATAATTCTCTGACGTTTCTGTGTGAAGCGGCGGCCGGTGGATGCAGCCCTGACGAGGAGGTTACCCATGATGCCTCTGGAGGTGAAATGGCCGTTCCCACAGTGCCCCCCGCTGGCCTGGAGGCTCTCTGGCTCTGTGGTGATGGGGATGGTGGGCTCCTACTCATACTTCTGGAGCAGTAAGTCTCACTGTCTGCTTCCTTTCCTCGTCTCCTCACCTAAACAGATATAGTCAATCTTTATACGTTATTCATTTCTGCCTTGGAAAAACAGCTCCTCGTCTCCTCCCTTTAATCTCCTCTCCTCACTTTGTCTCCTCTCTCCTCCCTGTCTCTCCTCTCTCCTCCCTGTCTCTCCTCTCTCCTCCCTGTCTCTCCTCTCCTCCCTGTCTCTCCTCTCTCCTCCCTGTCTCTCCTCTCCTCCCTGTCTCTCCTCTCCTCCCTGTCTCTCCTCTCTTCCCTGTCTCTCCTCTCTCTTCGCTGTCTTTCCTCTCTCCTCCCTGTGTCTCCTCTCTCCTCCCTGTCTCTCCTCTCTCCTCCCTGTCTCTCCTCTCTGTCTCTCCTCTCTCTTCGCTGTCTTTCCTCTCTCCTCCCTGTGTCTCCTCTCTCCTCCCTGTCTCTCCTCTCTTCCCTGTCTCTCCTCTCTCTTCGCTGTCTTTCCTCTCTCCTACCTGTGTCTCCTCTCTCCTCGCTGTCTCTCCTTGCTCTGTCTCCTCTCCTCGTCTCCTCCCTTTAATCCTCTCTCTCCTGGTCTTTCCTAGAGTACATGAATCGTCTGACGGTCCACAATCAGGACACTCTGCTGGAGCTGGTGGACTCTCGGCCCGCGGACACTCCCCTCATCACCCTGAGCAACCACCAGTCCTGCATGGACGACCCGCTGATCTGGGGTAAGTCAGAGAGACAGAGGAGGGAGAGGGAGAGACAGGGACAAACCACACGTATGAGGTGAAGGAAAGACAGAGGAGGGAGAGAGAGGAGGAGACGGGACAAACCACACTAGTGATGCGCGGGTCAGCTTTTTTTGGGACCCGCCCCACCCGACCCGATTTAAAATTCAGCCCGACCCAACCCGGCCCAAAAAATGTGCTTAAATTTCAGGACCCGACCCAACCCGAACCCGCAAAAATTAAAACTGCATAAAACGTTGTTTTTTTGCGAGCTGCGGCCTCTGCGGGGTACGTTTGTCTGAAATGAGCACATACACTTTTATCTGTACAGAGTAGCTCCTCTTCTCGTCACACACAATCTTTGTGAGAGGCTGCGTTGTTTACAGTTCAGCAGCGGAATGGACGACTTTCATGGACTTATTTTTGCAGAGAAAGTTGTTTTCGTAGCGCTCAAAACGATACGATTATGTCAGCAGCAAGAAGCGACATCTACGGACTTCAGCGGCTGTTTACTGAGCATGTTTTTGGCCGCTGCTTGCAGAACGCAAATGCAGACTGGATTTACTCGTGGATGTAGACAATGCGTCAGGATTTTAAGCGGAAAGAAACAGAACGGCGGACTTGTATCGTGGATCTCCAAAGCCCTGTGATGTGGATACGAACAACTGGATTAATCTCCATCAGACAGATGTATTTTAAGCTTCACCTGGACAGTGGACCTCGTCAGACTTCGTCAGACATTCACGGTGAGTAAAAAGCTTGTTTGCGAGGGTTATTTAAAAGTCAACATGCTCTGGAGTCTGGACGTTTCTCCAAGTGAGGATTTGACTCTTTCCGTTTAGTTTACAATGATGAAGTTCAGGCTGGAGCATTGTGTAGTTATGTGTTTATGACTGAGTCAAACGTGGCTGCCCCGTCTCCACAGAACGACGTTCTACTTGTAGTGGAACTCTTGTCCATCTTTCTTTCTGTTTTATATCCAGTTGTAACCTAAATAAACTAAGCTCAGAGCGCATAAGTTGTGTCTTATGTTAAACAGAATTATCGTGCTTGACATGAGGCTTATTGGACTGACGTTCACGTCACTTGAAGCCAAAGCATGTTACGAGCGTTTGAACATGGGTTTAGACCCGACCCACCCGAACCCGACCCACTTCTTTAAATTGTGCTATCCGACCCGCCCGAACCCGCGGGCTGACCGCGGGTCCCGCGGGTTACGGGTCGACCCGCGCATCACTAAACCACACGTATGAGGTGAAGGAGAGACGGAGAAAGAGAGAGGAATTGAAAGAGACAGTGAGAGCGAGAGAGGAAGAAGTGAGAAGAGAGAGACAACTTTATATTTTTGTCACAGTCAATATTAAAACAGCCCAGTAGGAGGTGATAATGCCCTGTCTTTATTTTAAGTTAAAAGAAGTAAAGTGTGTTTTAAATGAAGGGTGTTTCCCAGTCACCAGGATCCTTGGTTTTTGAAGCATTTTGCAGGATCCACGTCATCACAGTTCTGCCTCTGCTGTTCACGTTCAGCCAAAAGTCCCTCTTCTTCTTCTCCTCTTTTGGCTCATTCACCGCTCACTGTCCCTCTGAACTCAACTCTATAGCACTAGCCAATGTTAAGCTCTGAAATATGTATGAAAATAATATTTATTATCAAATTAGGATGCACACATGTTGCAAATAAGGTCTTAAAATGCATATGACAGGTTCATAATTATACTTACGATTTCACCAAACATTTAGCTTGTTTTCCCCGTAGAGTGGCTGTTTTTATGAAGTTTGTAGTTGTATTTTGTTCAGCAAATAGGTAGTGCTGTAGTCTTTTAGTCATTTAGTCAATTAATCGGTCGATGGGGCTTTAGTCGACCAAAATTTTTATTAGTTAACTAATTATTTTATTTAGATAATGATGAGTTATATTGAACAGTAATCGATAGATGAAGAGTTGGAACCGAGTCATTGGTCTAATCTGCCCTTTTTTGATATAAACACACTGTGACGTATTCATTTTCTGTGTAAAATTATGTTTTTACATGAACTCCATAGCACTTTTAGTCTTTTAAGCAGTTTGGGTCAGATAAATTGTCGTATCAAAAATATTTTGTAGCTTCAGAGCTTTTGCCACGCCCCCTTTTTAGTCGATTAATCGATCGATGGTACTTGTCTTTAGTTGACCAAGAATTTCCTTGGTCGACTACAGCCCTACAAATAGGACATATGTAGAGGGGAATCCACAGCTGTTACCTAGCAAGCAACCACATTGTAAATGCGTTTTATAACTAGGTCTGGGCAATATCGGAATAAAAATGGAATCGTGAGCTCACTGTTGTGACAATCGTTTTTTATCGTGATTTAATGCATCTGTTTGTTAAAATACAGACAATTATTTACAACCTACTTCTTTGAGCTTCAGAGTTGCCAAGTTCATTTCTTTAAAACAAATTTAAGCGTCTGTTTTTAATAGTTTTATGAGTTTTGAAGCTCATGTGTTGAGGTCTTTTGTGCTGCAGCTTCAAGTCAAGTTCCAGGTGAATTTTAGCTAATATTTTTGACTCTTTTTGGCCTAACTAAAACTAAAATTATTTTTTATTCATTTCAGACAGACCTCAGTGGTCTCATTTTTTCACAATTTCTCATATTTTTAGTGGAAAACACAAAGTTTACTCATTTGAAAAAGTGAGTTAATTACCAGAGCTTTAAATTCTACCTCTCGATCCCTCCACAAACATTTTACATTTATATGAAGCGACAAAGGTTTTCAAGTGATATTATAAATAAATAATACTTTTCCATTGTGTCTGCAGGAGTCTTGAAGTTCCGACAGCTGTGGACCTTTAAAAAGATGCGCTGGTGAGGACATTTTAAACATTTATAAAAGCGTGAACGTGATGAACCTAACTCGTCTCTGCTCAGGACTCCAGCGGCGTCGGACATCTGCTTCACTAAAGAGATGTACTCACAGTTTTTCAGTCGAGGAAAATGCGTCCCGGTCGTCAGAGGTAAAAGTTCTCCTCACGTCAGGAAAGTCACGCAGTTCATCTTTAAAACGTGTCTGGTTTTGTTCCTCAGGCGACGGCGTTTACCAAAGGGGAATGGATTTTGTTTTGGAGAAGTTAAACAACGGAGAATGGGTTCATATATTTCCAGAAGGTTTGTTCACTGAATATTCTGTTTATATAGATTTGAAAAAATAACTAAATTTTTTTTTATTTCACAGGGAAGATTAACATGACTGAAGAATTCATACGGTTAAAATGGGGTAAGATTTTCAATACGATTTAAGTTTTAAATTTAGGACTGTAGTTGTTTAGTCGTTGGAGTCTTGGTCGGCCAAAATTTTATTAGTCAACTAATTCTTGTATGTAGATTAGAAGGAATTTTTATCTGTTTGATCTGAACACACTGTTTCCTCTTTCCTGCTCTTTTTGAGCAGGTTTCTTGCAGAGTTGTCACAAAACTAGAATTTCCAACTTGATTTTGATACAAAGGAATAAACTTGGGGTGCACGGTAGCCAAGTGGTTAGAGCTCTGGCTTCCCAATAAGGAGGTCGTGGGTTCGACTCCGGGTCGGACCATATCAACATCTCATGATCTCTCTGGGTGGAGTTTGCATGTTCTCCCCGTGTCACTGTGGGTTTTCTCCGGGTACTCTGGTTTCCTCCCACCTCCAAAAACATGCATGTTTAGGTTAATTGGGCATCACTGTAAATTTCCCTATGAGTGAATGAGAGAGTGAATGTTTGTCTGTCTAACCCTGCGGCAAGTTGGCCACTGTCCAGGGTGTTCCCCGCCTGAGGCCCAAAGTCACTGGGATAGGCTCCAGTCACCCGCGACCCCTAACGGGACTAAGCGGTAGAAAATGAATGAATGAATGAATGAATGAAAGGAATAAACTTGATGATCGATGTCATTTTAAGAAAGTCAGATTTATACAATGGACTGACATTTTCTACACAAAATCCAAGTTTATGATCAAACATTTTCAGTTTCAAACCAGTTTTGATGAAACTCAAGATTATTTTAAAACTTTTCAGAAAAATTTGCACGTAAGAACAAGTCATGAATGAGGTCCAATAATCCTGTAAATGCTCTTATGTCTGTGGAGCATTCTGTTTGTACGGAAGTCCAGAGCTCCAGTGTGGAGTAAATATTTTTTCCAGCTTTTCTCGTTATTACGACTTTTTATTTACATTCAAACGACTTTTTTTTACGTTCAAACGAGAATATAATGTCGTTAAAACAACTTTAAATTTACGTTAAAACGAAAATATATTCTCGTTCGAACGACTTTTTTTATGATAAACAGACTGCTCTTCCCTGATGCGCCACAAGCTGGATGGCTCAGAGCCCTGTACTCATGGCCTGTACTACGAAGCTAGATTTGGGGTTTAGCGAGGTCAGTTCTGGGTTAAACCTGGTCTGGCGGTCCTACGAAAGTGGATCACTTCCTATCGAGGTAGATCTCTATGGCAACATGCGGCAAACTCATAACCTGCTCCGGACCAGAGTTCTGTATAGCCCCTTTCACACATAGACCCTTACACGGTAAAGTTCCTAGTATGTGGTCAAGTGTGAAAAGCTCCAGAACGGAAACACGGTATATTTTGTCCTGGCATTTGATCCGTGTCGATATCTAGTAATATTACCGGGAACAGTCGCGGGACTAGTCCCGTGTTGACATGTGTGAAAGCCGAATGTGACTGCCGGTGCAATCCCCATGGCAACAGAACAACTCACAGACTCACAGAGAACGAAGCACGCTCTTATTTGCTAATAATGCGCGTCAGACCAGCCTTAAATCTGAAGAATTAAAAGCGTTACGATATATCCTGCCCTACTCTTGAATCAGCTGACCTTGTCACAAAGAAAACACTTGTTTCATTTTACTAAGAGGCAATAAAATGCTTCTTGCAAACTCACCGAATGTACGCGCGGTCAGACTGAAGTCCAGAAATCCTCTAAAATGCAGTCTTGACATTCTGCGTAAAGAGCTAGTCCCAAAACCAGACTCCGGTCCTGGTTCGCCAAACCGCAGCAGCGGGTGGCGTCTTGTATGGCTTCCTCCACCTTGTGCATTGCAGTCCCGGTACAGACGGGCCATAGGCTATCCTCCCTTCGTGTGCGCAAGTCACGGGACAGCACGGGGCAGTATCCTCCCCGCGAGCCCACCAGTCCAGGTGCAGACAGCACGGGCCGTATCCTCCCCTCTTGCGCACGAGTCCCGGTAAAAAACATGGATCTGTGGCACGGACAGTACGGAGCCTTCTTCCGTGCGCGCAGTGTGGGACAGCGCGTTGTTTATCCAGGTCCAATGGTTCTGCACGATGCCCGCGCTCTGGGAGTGCCCACTGTCCATCCTCGCTGTGCCCAACTGTGTAGACGAACTTCTGCGGTCACTAACACTCCCCCGCTTTGACGACAGGTAGAGCTGACGGCTCCTTAGCCGTCTCAGGACTATGTTTAAGCCCATCCAGCCACATTATGCGGTGCCATCCTGTTTCATACGGGCCTCTGTACGCTGCATTCGCACATCAAATACATCCCTACATTTCTCCCCACAAATAATGATAGGTCATTAATAAGCCACCAATGTTGCAAAATAGGCTAAAAACCTACATAAAATAATGACAATCAAACAATAAAAAGGCATTTTAAACAAATTTAAAAGTGCTTATGTGCTATATAGTCGAGTTTGTGCCCAAAGCGTTCCATGTTGCCGAGTCAGATGTGAATGGTGACGACACGGTAATGTTCTGGGATGATTTGCATATATGAATGGGGCAAATGGTGAAGCATACCGGCAAACAAGACACGGTACTTTAACGGGTTCAATGTGTGAAAGGGGCTTATGAGTTAAAAAGACAAGGCGCTGGCCAATCAGAGACGATCGAGAATTTAAGCCTTTGAGAAGAGACGAGAGAGAGAGAGAGATGAGAAAGGGCAGCGGAGAAATGAGGAAAGACGAAAGTCGGCGTATTTTATATCAAAGCGATGCGCACGTATTTATAAAAAGGAGCCATGAGATCTTATATGTAGCAGTAACACTGGAAGAATCCTGTTTAATCTGTGTGATGATTAATAAACGGAGCATCATGGGAAGGGCTGTCTATTTTCATTAAAAGTTGTTTTAACGAGAATATATTTTCGTTTGAACGTAAATAAAAAGTCGTTATAACGAGAAAAGCTGGAAAAAATGTTACTCCGCACTGGCAGCTCTGGACTTCCGTATGTTTGTGACTAAAGTCTAACAGTCACAAAAGATCTTAAACTGCTTTAGTGTGCAGCCGACTTTAGCTGTGGAACATGTGTCTGCACCAGTGTTACCACAATAAAAGGACAATAATAGATTAAAAATGTGCTGTTGGTGGAAAATAATTTCCCATTATTGTTTTAGACTGAAGAGGTGTTTGTTTTGCAGGTGTTGGTCGACTCATAGCAGAATGTTCGTTAAATCCAATAATATTACCACTGTGGCACGTCGGTGAGTATCTACTGTTTTGTGTTTTTGACAAAAAGTTTACATTTTGTTCTAATAAAAATTATAACAAGTTTTGTTTTTCAGGTTTCAGTGACATTTTGCCAAATGAGACGCCTTATATTCCTCAGACTGGAAAGGCAAGAATATCACATTGATTATTTTTTAAATCCTTAACTCTTAAACTGTGTTCAGACCGGACAGTGTTTTTGCATCAGATTTCCAGCCCTTGTGTTGATGCCTGATTCATGTTGTGTATTGACGCTGGTCGCCTCAAGACACAGATTTACATTGACTTCACATTTAAGCCTTCAACGCAAATACTCTGTCTGGTCTGAACGCACTATTAGGCCTGGTTTACACAGCAACGAGTTTTCACAAAGCCACTGTGTTTTAATGTCAGACTGGCCTCTGAGCTACAGAGGACGGCAGAGGTAGTTTTTTGGACATGGGAGGCTGTTCTGAGCTCATAAACTCCCATCTAAAAAGACCGTACGGATTCATCTAAACTGCTTTTGCCTCGCTAAAAGCTGCAAAGTTGTACTTCCATGCAGTGATTTGATCTCATTTGTCATATTGTATTAGAGCAGTGGTGGGCAATTATTTTTACTCGAGGGCCATATTCACCCCAAAATAGTGGTGGAGGGCCGGACTGCCAACACTAGTATAACAAATTCTCATTATTGCAAACACATTTCTTCAACAGAATACCGGTAACAAATCAATAGTGTCCAACAAAATCTTTTTTTTGGTGTAAAAAGTTTCTTTTTATGGCGTCAACTTCATTCTCAGAAAAAAAACTTTTTTTCTCGTATTAATGAGTTTTTCCAGTAAAATCTTAACTTTCTTAACTATATTTTATTAAAATTATTATCTTAATCTCAAAATGTTACAAGTTTATTATGGTAATTTTACGAGAATAAATAAAAATAAAAAATATTACTAGCACTAGTACTTGGACGAGTCAAATGTTTGCATAAAAAACACTCATAGATTTTTATATTTAAACAAATGTTCCATGATCCAAATTACAAATTACTTTATTCTCAAAACATTGTGAATTTAATCTCGAAATGTTAAAAGTTTATTTTCGTTGCCCAAGTTTTTGTCTCTTGCATTTCTGTTTTTCAAAAACATGCCAGGGGCCTGATTGAAACAGGTCGCGGGCCGCATTTGGCCCCCAGGCCGCAGTTTGCCCAGGTCTGTGTTAGCATCTGGGGTCAGGCCAGTCAGGGGGCAATGATGAGTGCCGTGTGTTTATATAAACAAGTTGGATAGTTAGGTTATGTTTGGATAATTTTAAAAAGTACTTGTTTATAAAACTGTTTTTAAATGCCTCAAAGGCTTAGCTCCAGCTGTTGTAGAGGATCTGATCAAAAAGATTGAAGCTTGGGGTCACCACCAGAGGCACGACCAGCATAGACTGCAGACTGGACAGATGTAGGACCTCATTCAGTCAGAGCGTTCACAGTTAAAGCTCCACAGATCTGGAACACTCTCACAGATCTGGAACTCTTTAACTGTGAGATCAAACAATGACTCAAAGCCAGTCAAAGATGTGAACATTAGAACATTAGAATTGAGTGTTGTTACTGTAAATAATTGATGTCATTTATTTTTTAATGTATTGTACGTCTTTGTTCTTTGCGATAAGGGATCAGGTCTGAGCTCTTTGGCCGATGAATGTGGCATCGGACAGGGCAACACTGTTGAATGTTCTGTCCCTTCCAAATTAACTAACTAATAATAATAATAATGCACCAAGAGTTGATCCCAGGACCTTCTAGCACTAACCACTGCACCACTGCCGTGATCGTATATGCCACGTGTTATTGGTACTCATCTGCGTCTCTCTGCTGGTGTCACACACACAAACTGAGAGAACGGCCCGACACTGCACGGTAATGGGGTCAAAGCAGCACCAAAAGAGCGCACACGGCACACAGGCATTACAACACATATCTACTGTATATTTACTGTATATTGCCTAAATATTTCACAAACTTTTACACAACACAGACTGTGGCTGCTCTGACCACAGAAAGAAGAAGCACCAGGAGACACAGCACTAGGGAAAAACAAAAAAGAGTTAAAAGTACAGGTCAAAATAAAACATTAAAAGATGGGATCAATAAGCAGGATCAATACTGATAAATCCTTCACCCATGCATACTAAATACAGATTAAATTTGGTAAGAGTGGGTGCATTTTCTTCACCACAGTTGCAGTGTAAACATGGCCTTACGTCTGCTGATTATTCTGTAAACTAATGATGGTAAATACATGTTTGTTTCAGAGGGTCACGGTTCTTGTAGGAAAACCTTTTAACGTCAAAGACCTGGTGGAGTCACTCAGAGCTGAAAACAAGTCACAGGTTTGTAATTCTGTTTTCTTCAATTTAGTTTAAAGCAGTGGTTCTCAACCTGGGGTCCAGGAATGATTTTCCCTGATGATGTGTGAAGTTTAAGCAGCTGCAATGATAGATCTGTTTTCATGTCTATTAATGAATTTATCTTGGCCTATGGCTTCAAAATAATCCAACAATAGACTAAAGACTACTTCATCATATCGTGGGTTGCCTAAAAAGACATTCTGTTCTCAGTGGGACTTACATAAACATCAACAAGGTCAAACCTCTTCAAATACAGACATGACCCTTGTAAAGGTGCACACAAACTCTCTCTCAGTCTATGTGGAGGGGCGATGCTGCGTGACCAAAGCGGCACAAATGCGTTGAATGAGCGTCAAAGCTGTAGTTGATGAATGCGCCGGGATTGACGCTCAGGCGACCAGCGCCTGATGCCTCTGGTGTGCAAACACCTTTAGACTAGGGATGCACCGATACCGATACTAGTATCGGTGTCTCCACTTGGGACATAAACGCTATCCCAAGGAAACCACCATCACTACTTTAGACTTGCCACTAGAGTTACCTGAGGAGTTCAAGGTTTGGCGAAACACAGGAGGTAAAATGGGGTAAAGTTTGCTGACATAAACAGTTGGTACAAGCAGGATCGTACGCAGGATTTTGTAAATACTGAGATTTGGCAACAGACATTTTCATCACAAAATACAACTCCTTTTTTAAAATTACTTAAAACACTGAAGTATCAATACTTACAATACAAATCAGTATCTTGTAATGACTATTTTGATTAAAATTTAGAATTGATTAGTATCTGATTTTTGACAGTTTCGGCAACACTACAACACTCAGTGTCTTCCAAATCTCAAAACCTTTCTGAAGCTCTAGATTCAAATAGTCTGTACTAGTTTATCTCAACAAGAAAATTTAGAAGGAAAATTATTGATTATTTGGTAATCTGATTTTATGATGATTTCATCAAATCTTTAATGCAGCATAAAACATTTTATCTACTTTTGTCGACTATTCCAGACAACAGTGATCTTTGCAGTGGTTCTGAAAATAAAAAAGAAGTTCAAAATCAATCAAAATTAACTGTATCAGTCTTTCTTGGAAGTTTAAGGAATACTCTGGACCTCATGGACCTCAATGCTGCATACGGCCTGTTATGGAAAACGTAGACTTTAGGGTTTTTATTGGGCTGGGCGATATGGCAAAAAGTTAATTTTCTTGGAGCCAGTTCATGATTTCGATTTTATCACGATTCTTGTAGACTGTCTTTTTTCCTTTGAGGTAAATCTAATCTGCTGTTTCAGAAAGTTCCTATTTCTAAATCCAACTGTCAGTCACTCAGAGCTGGACAAAGATTGACCAATGTTGCCAGATTTCAGAGAGAAAACAACAATCAAGTCTTAAAAAAAAAGAAAACGACCCCACCCCGTTGTTAAAAAAAAAAAAAACACAAAACAAGTGTTAATCATTTTGGCATATTTTATTAGTGTTTTTAACATTACAAACTACTTTTAGACATAGAAAATATGCCGAAAACCCATCTTTCTTTCACACCAATATTTTGTGCAATAATTTTGTTTTTCTTGGCAGCTGGAGATGAGGAAGACTCTGACAGACTTTATTCAGACGGAGTTCAGGAGTTTGAAACCTCAGGCTGAAGCTCTGCACAGACAAACTCAAACCAACTCATGATTTTACAAAACTGAATCAACCTCGTGGGAATCACATGAAAAACATTCTCTGACGCTGTTCAATAATGTGGTTTAATGATCACAAGAGCTGGAGCCGACGATGGTGCAGTGGGCGAAGCGTTCACCCACCTACCAGAAGCTCACTGGTTCAAACCTCATCAGAACGACTGATGCTGCTGCTGTGCCTCTGGGCAAAACACTGAATTATCTACTGCTCAAGCTTAAAGATAAATTATTATAATAGAAATAGTTATAGGTTGCGTTCACGTGACATCACAACATTCATCAGGCCAATAATTAATAATACAGGTGTTTGGCAGCTAAAGTGAATATTGTTTAATTTTTTTTTTTTTTACTATAATACAAAATGATTGAGTCTAGTTTGTTTTACCGAGGGCCAGATTTTTCCGAAAGGCCGAAGGTGGAGGCAAGTCATTATTTTGCCCATTTTCCAGTCAGAATGCAGGAAATGTTTTTATTTGGTTAAATTTTCCTGAGGGAGGACCCCCAGACCCTCCACGTTTTGGTGCCTTTCTTTTATGGCTATGGACCTTGAGAAAAAAACTCTGGCCTTGAAACTTTGTGTGTTATACATTGACTGTTATAATTGGGGACTAATGGGCTGGTTTAAATCGTAAAAAAAAAATAATAATAATATAAATGTTGTCATGACATAAAATTTTCTTTCAAATTTGGCCTGGAAAACAAGTCTGAATCTCGATTTTTTTTTTTTATTGTAAAAAATACAATTTGTGTAGGACAAAAAAAAAGACATTGGGTTACTGAAATAGAAACTATGACCTAATATGACCCACAGGCCTAAGGTCTAGTCACGAATAGAAATCATTAAATTGAAAATTTGTGAAATTACTTTTTAGATATTGCTGGCAAAGTACAATGTTTTTACCAATAAATAGGAAAAACTGTCTTGCACGGTAGCCAAGAGTTAGAGCTCTGGCTTCCCAATAAGGAGGTCGTGGGTTCGACTCTCGGGTCGGACCATATCAACATCACACGATCTCTCTGGGTGGAGTTTGCATGTTCTCCCCGTGTCACCGTGGGTTTTCTCCGGGTACTCCGGTTTCCTCCCACCTCCAAAGACATGCATGTTTAGGTTAATTGGGCATCACTGCAAATTTCCCTTAGTGAGTGAATGAGAGAATGAATGATTGTCTGTCTATCCCTGCGGCAAGTTGGCCACTGTCCAGGGTGTTTCCCCGCCTAAGGCCCTAAGTCACTGGGATAGGCTCCAGTCACCCGCGACCCCTAACGGGATTAAGCGGTAGAAAATGAATGAATGTCTTGCCCACCATCTGGACTCATGACATCATCACATTCTACAACAGGAACGCAACCTATTAAACACAAATACATTTTAGTTTTAGAAATCTAAAAGCTGAGAACAATGATAAATAAGTCAAAATAAGAAACCTACCAGATGATTATTTGTTCTGCATGTTGAAGCTGGAATACCTGACTTTTGTTGTTGTAAATTAGCAAATTTTCTCTTTTCTACTTAAAATACTTTTGGCGAAAAGTGTCCTGGAAATGATTTACCCCATCATGAAATGTTTAATGCACAAACTATGTTTATCTGCCCTTTCTAATATTAGATGAGCAGTGTAGATTATGTCCAGCAACGTTTGGTAGTAACTTATGTCTATATTAACTTTTACATTTCCTAATTGAAACATAAAAAGATGATGTAATGCTGCTTTGATTAAAATCCTATTTTTTGTACCACTGTTATGTAGTCCCTTTGGTAAGACTGCTGTTTAGATCTGAATTATTCATGTACATTTTTTGTTGTTGGAAAATAAAAGTCAAGACATTGGAATAATGAAACAGAAAAAAAGACTAGATACTAACACAAACCCAAAATCAAACCAGTAAATAAGAACAAATGTATATTCAACTGTTGGAAATTGAGTCGTGGGCTGGATTTTTTTGTTGTTGTTGAACAGCCTGAGCTGAACGCAACCATTTTACAAAAGGAACACAGCCTATTAAAAACAAATACATTTATAGTTTCAGAAAAAGCTGAGAACAATGTTAAACAAACATAAGAAACCTACCAAATCATTATTTGTTCTGCATGTTGAAGCTGGAATACCTGACTTTTGCTGTAAACTACCACATTGTGTTTACTCTACTACTATTTTTGGCGAAAAGTGTCCAGGAAATGATTTACCCTATTATAAAATGTTTAATGCACAAACTATGTTTTCACTTCCCTTTCTAATATAAGATGAGCAGTGTAGATTATGTCCAGCAAAGTTTGGTCGTAACTTGTAGGCCTTTAATAACATTTTCCTAATTGAAACATAAAGAGACCGTTTAATGCTGCCTTATCTAAAGTCTTATTTTGTCGTGTTAAATTCATAAGAATGCAAGGAATGTAATCCTTTTGGTTCAGGTTTCCTAAGGGAGGACCCCCAGACCCCCCACTTTTTGGTGGCTCCCTTTTATGACTACAGACTAAATAAAACACATCTCTAAGTGTGTTTTTGATAAAGAAATCAACAATAATTTAAGAACAAACAAACTGTTTAAATCCTACTTTATTGCAGAGGAAAATCAGGTATTACAGCTTAAAGTGAACCCTGACTATAAAGACAAATATGGCTTAAATGCTAGTACAGGTCATGTTTGCTCAAATAAATTACAAACAAATATATAACTGCTTACTATTTTTATAAAATCTGCATTGTTTTTGAGCCACTGGGCGCCGTCATATTCTCCAGACACAATGCGATCGGTGTAGAAACAAAAACACGTCTGACAGTGTCCAGTTCTTGCCTCTTTCCTCTTGATCATCTTCAGTGTCACTAGATTCCACATAATCGTTCTGTATTTGGCCAAACTCCAGCTCAAACTGAAAAGATTTAATTGAGTAATTCATGTTGCTTAGTTACCTGCTGACGCCTGTTACCTTGACAACCACCAGAGGACAGACAGACAACCATTTGACGTCACAGCCAGGGCAAAATGGCAGCCTCCATGTAATTTCTTTAAAACATGATTTTGATAAAACTACAAATACCTCCAAGGTATTTGTCCTGTATTTATATAAGTGATGATATAAGTATTTTAGGGTAAACATGTCATGATAGTCAGGGTTCGCTTTAAACTGCTTTGACTCAGTGTTATCTACAGTAGTGTCATGTTAAAAACACCTTTACATTAAGTGACTTGTACAAAGAGTGATTAAGTTGTACATTTGATAACATTATGCAAAAGCTGAATCTTTATTTTTTGCATTGCCTGGAAATGAAAAGCAGTTTAATAAATATTTCTACAGTGGTTTATAATAATGATTTTGAGACATGTCTGAAAATAAATGTGCAATCACCATCTAACAGAATAGATTAGATTCAATTTTATATAAAAGTTTAAGATTTCTTATGTGAATGCAAATAAATCATGATTTTAACCAATATTGTGATTGTTTTTGATCTGAGGATAAAAAGTGACTTTGACCTGAGCAGTTTGGCCTGAAGTACAAAGCTTCAAGATGGGCCTATAATAAGACATGTACGGATGTATATTCCACATTATATATATCATAGACGACACTTAACCCACTTAAGCCCTGCCTCAGTGTCTGCGTACACTGGGTGAGTGGATCCTTGACTGTAAAGCGCTTTGAGTGCCTTGTAAGGTGGAAAAGCGCTATATAAATAGAGACCATTTACCAAAACTCCATTGTTTTCTTCTTTTGAGTTTTTCATGCTTTTGGAGATTTATGGAGACTTATAAATCATGTAGTACCTCACACACTCACCGAATATTTTTTCCTTTTTTTCTATCTCTTTCTTTTTTCTCCAAATCACAGAAAATGAAGTCTTATTTACTATTTATCTGCTTAATGAGTTCTTGGGTTAACTCCAACTCATCATGTGTTCATCATAATAAAAACTGCTTTGAAATAATTTGATTAAACTTACACCTGAAGTGGAAACAGTTTCTACAGTGGAAAAACACACCTTTGGAAAGTTGATATGTTCTTTCTCGAGACAAATAACACCTGCTTATCTTAGACAAACAACATAAAGTTAATCTGTTTGTCTTTACTGATCAGCGACCGTTTCAATGTTTGATTTTTCTTAGTTCCTTTTGGCAACAACAACATCCTGGTGCAAGAGACGGCTTTATTTCATTTCGCAGAAACCGTCTGACATCGGGGCATTAGCGTTCATTTCACCTCACAGTGGGCGGAGACTTCTTTGCTTGAACCAATCGCAGCTTTGGCCCAAACAGGAAGTGATGCTGCATTCATGTTCTCTCGGAAACTGTGAAGTTCCGAGCTCCGACTGAGAAAAACGTATTTGAACGCTGCTCGGACGGAATTTCAGCTCGCAAACTCGCCCGGAAGTGTTGGAGGCCGAGTTCTCGAATTTGCGTCAAATGACAAGAGCATGGGCAGGACCCACGGCAGGACCGCATGAGATTGGAGCAGGGCACTGACTCAAAATGACAGGGATTTAGTTTTATATCACACTGAGTTCTGCTTCACCAGTAAAACACTTTTAAAATCTTAATGCACACTAAATGAGTTTACATCAATGCACCTTTACAGGTAATGTCTGAAATCATTTATTTATCAGCCTTTTACCAACAAGAAAAGACACAGCTCCTCAGTAAGTTCATGAGATACAACAATAAGAGTTTTAACATGACTTTTTCACGAATCTGCAAAGAAAATCAAGATGAAGCTATGTTAGTGTCACTGCTCCACGTGTGTTTCCACAAGCTGCTGTCATGAACGCTCTGATTTTGGGAGGTCCGATCGTTACGTAGATAGCCCCGAGTTTCCCAGGGAGCATGAATGCAGCATGACTCCAGCTCGGTTGTTTGGAGATTTAGGGCATTTTTTACCATTGAATCTGCTCATTAAATGTATTAAAAGCGTCTTAATTAAGGTTATAAAAAGGTGCTGAGTTTGTCTGTGTTTCTGTTGTTTTTCTGCTTTTCTGGCATGTTTACTTAATTTTCTCTTTTTACAAGTCACATAAAACTCAGTATTCAGTAAAGATTTTTAGATTTCTTTACTGGTTTAAACAGGAACCTACTAGACTACTCTTGTAATACTAGTTTCATACGGACTGTGAAGAGTCAACTGGAAACAAAAACACTGAACCGCTCAGACAAACCTGAAACTAAGAAAATACTATGACTGGTTAAAGGTACACCCTGTAACTTTTTGGCCTAAAGAATAATTTGAATAAAGACATAATTTTCCAGTTTAAATGTTTCTGTGACACTAAATTAATGATAAAAATGTGTTTGCAGAAAGTGTATTTATCCCCAATAAGAATGTTCAAAAGAATGCGTAATGTAGTAGTACTGGAGACCTCTTTTAAAAAGGTCTTGGTCTCGTCACACACTCGAACACAATTGGACTCGGTGGAGTCTTGGACTCAGTCTTGGAATCTATTTTGGACACCGAGACCCCATTTCATTACCACCATGTTCTGCTGAACTTTTCACCTGACCAACCAGTCCCTACACACTTTGACAGACACTTAACAAAGACGTGAGAGTCTCGAACCAGAGCGCAGACTTTCAATTTTAAGGGCGGTAAGTCGACCAATCACAGAAAACCCAGAAATCTCACCGAAACAGCGACACGCTGAACCAAATGTTATCATAAATATGTAGCGCATATTTTTTTAGTCTTAAGGCTCAACATTTGTAAGGAATTGATACATTCCTAATTGTTCAAAACCGAAGCAAAATAATCTATCAGCTATGCCCGCCATCTTGAATGTTTTGAAACGATTGGATCGTCCTAATTGTGGACGACAAAGGGATTGGATCTGTCTTTGGTTCCAGACTCTTCTGCAGTTGAACAGAATATAGGAGGGTCTGGCTGCTCAGGCAACTAAACTAAGACAGTTTGTAGTAAACTCTGCACAATAAGATCATGTGGACAATGATAATTGTTTAGATTTACAAAAGTGATCTTGGACTGTGTTCTTGGTCTCGTCTTAAACTCAACCTGTAAAAGTCTTGATCTCGTCTTGGTCTTGACCCTCAGTGGTCTTGGTCTTGTCTCAGTCTTGGGACTCTGTTTTTTCAGAAAAGTGTTGATCTTGATTACTGTCTTGACTACAACAATACGTAATAGTGGAATATTAAGAGCCAAGAATAACAAAAATACATTTAAAACCAAAGATTACATCAGATGCTTAAATCTGCTCATCAAGAGATTAACAAAAGGGACGAGGAAGAGGCGGAGCTTACAGTTTAAGGACGACCAACCCAGTGCTAGGTAAAATAAAAAGTAAATAAAAATACAATTTTGAGTAATTATACTGTCATTGTGAACCTTGTACATAAAGTCTTCTCTCTTCCACAGTACAACCTTAGATTCCCAGGGAGATGAAGACTACACCCTTCGCTGTATCTTTACACATTTACACTGCCAAAGAACCGTGTCCGGTGCTGCCTCGCCCTTTGTGTGGCCAGAGTCAACGTCAGAAATGTAATTCTAGTAAAAATAAACTATTTACAAAAGATCCCTGTCCTCCTGCATGTGTGTGTATGAGTGCGCATTGGGTGTGTGAGTGTGTGTTGTGTATAAAAGAGCCGATCAGACTGTCGTGTTGATCAGTGACTCTTCATCATCACAATGTTCTGCTTCATCGGTTCAATCTGTGAGTCCAACCTTCAGAAGCTTCAATAATCTTTATGTTTTATCATTTGTGTTTATCTACAATAACTCTGTCTGATCTGTTTCAGGTCTGGCTGCAGCAGCTCTGCAGGTGTCCGCAGGTGAGTCACTGTGTTTACATGCGCACCAATATCACGGTTATGATCAAGATTTTAAAATAACCTGGTTATTTGATTATACTGGTTATGTGGAAACCAGGTTATTTTCACTAGAGTTTTCCAATAGTATCCAATGACGCTCCTTTTGTCTTATTTGTGTGTAATATGTTATTATTACAAAACAACATAATTATCTATAATCCAACACAGCTCATTCTGAACTGACTTCAGAATTCTGACATTTTTTCCAGTGTTGAAAAAAAACTTTTACCAAAGCTCTGGTCCTTTTGTTCTTCAAAGAATACTCTGTCATTTGAGATGTCTTACATCTCAAGACTAAATGCAACCGGTTTATGCTGTGATAATAATGTGGTATTTTAAAGCCAATCTCACACATTGTACAGAAGAAGCCTAATAAAATGTGTTTGTGTGCAGGCTCCAGGGCTCTGACCAGAGTAGGATGTGAACATAACATAGTTTCTCTCAGCTGTGGTAAGTCTGAACACATGTTTAACACATACAAAGGTGTTTTATGACGTTGTCTCTTTCACAGGGCGGGGTCAGGTGATCCATGTGATCTCGGCTTACTACGGCCGACGTGACACCTCCACATGTTCTGCTGGTCGTCCTTGGAATCAGCTCACCAATACAAACTGTGCACGCTCAGTGACAGGCAGAGTGGCCCAAATGTAAGTCTGAGTCTAGTTTTAACTACAGATGAGTTTTATGCAGCTTTAACCTGTTTCTTGTGCAGGTGCAACTTTCAGAGCAGCTGCTCCGTCAGAGCCAGTAACTCTGAGTTTGGAGATCCTTGTGGTGGAACCTTCAAGTACCTGAAGAGCACTTACAAGTGTGTGTCCAAACCCTCTCGTCTGACCAGTGTGGGGTGTGAACATGGCACTGCCGTTCTCCGCTGTGGTACGTCTGAATCTTTACTGTGACTGTGAGGTGGGTTTGGTCCAGGACACATGAGGGTTTAATGCAAAGTGCCTGTTGTGCCAACTCCAGTCCACTGTGGTCTGTATTATTTCCACGTTAGCTTCAAGTTGAGCAACGGAATCACACAGTTCTGTGGACTTTAAAAACATGAATTATCAATTATCAATGATCTCTGTCTGTCTGTCTGTCTATCTATCTATCTATCTATCTGGAAGTTGTGCAGGGACCCTGGGTAAAAAAACTTCTCCTGCCTCAGGTTTCGTCCACACTTGTCCAAGCTCAGGCGTTTCAGAACAAGTCTTTAACCTAAACCACACATTGTTAACACAAAGCAGGAGTTTCACTGAAAATGAATATTTCTGAAACCAGGTTCCAGAGTGAAAAGATTTCAAAACTCCAGTTTAATATTTCCGCAGTTACGCTGACGATCTTCATTAAATCTGTTTTGAAGCTTTGTCAAAATATTCCAAACAATCTGAAGCATAAATCCACTTTCTGTGTCTCTTCTGTAGGTTTTAGATCAGAAAGTGCAGTTTAAAAGAATTCTGTTTATATTCTGCAGCTCCTCTGCGCTGCTTAGTGTCAAGTCTTCCTCTAGCTTTATGACTTTCTGTGTCAGTGTCACAGCGCCACACTCTGGTCAGTTAGAGACATTACATCGTCTTCAGGCTGGTTTACAGATTCATGTGGACGCTCACAACATCCATAGTCTCCTGTCTTTCTGCACAGCTTTAGGACTCCAGGCTGTGAGGTTTGTGTAACAGAACGAATTGTCTTCAAGCCTTTTCTAAGTCCTGTGTTACCCGCATGAGTCCCGACCTGCACCTGACTCACACTCTCAGTGTTACCTGATGTTGTCCTGATGTTGTCTCTCACAGGGCGGGGTCGGGTGATCCGTGTGATCTCGGCTTACTACGGCCGACGTGACACCGCCACATGTTCTGCCGGACGTCCTTGGAATCAGCTCACCAATACAAACTGTGTGCGCTCAGTGACAGGCAGAGTGGCCCAAATGTAAGTCCGAGTCTAGTTTCAACTACAGATCAGTTTTATGCAGCTTTAACCTGTTTTTTGTGCAGGTGCAACTTTCAGAGCAGCTGCTCCGTCAGAGCCACTAACTCAGAGTTTGGAGATCCTTGTGGTGGAACCTTCAAGTACCTGAAGAGCACTTACAAGTGTGTGTCCAAATACTCTCGTCTGACCAATGTGGCGTGTGAACATGGCACTGCCTTCCTTCGCTGTGGTACGTCTGAATCTTTACTCTGACTGTGAGGTGGGTTTGGTCCAGGACACGTGAGGGTTTCATGCAAAGTGCCTGTTACGCCAGCTCCAGTCCACTGTGGTCTGTATTATTTCCGCGTTAGCTTCAAGTTGAGCAACGGAATCATTCTATCTATGTTTTTAAATGTGCGTAAGGTCTTGAAAAAGGTCATGAAAAGTCTTATTAAATTTCATTCTAGAAGTTGTGCCGGGACCCTGGGTAAATAAACTTCTCCTGCCTCAGGTTTTGTCCACACTTGTCCAAACTCAGGTGTTTCAGAACAAGTCTTTAACCTAAACCACACATTGTTAACACAAAGCAGGAGTTTCACTGAAAACGAATATTTCTGAAACCAGGTTCCAGAGTGAAAAGATTTCAAAACTCCAGTTTAATATTTCCGCAGTTACGCTGACGATCTTCATTAAATCTGTTTTGAAACTTTGTCAAAATATTCCAAAGAATCTGAAGCATAAATCCACTTTCTGTGTCTCTTCTGTAGGTTTTAGATCCACATTGTTCATTCAGAATGTTTGATCAGTTTAAAAGAATTCTGTTTATATTCTGCAGCTTCTCTGCGCTGCTCACTGTCAAGTCTTCCTCTCATTTTGTGACTTTCTGTGTCAGTGTCACAGCGCCACACTCTGGTCAGTATTACAGGCATTACACCGGCTTCAGGCTGGTTTACTGATTTGTGTGGTCGCTCACAAATCCTAAGACAGCTCCATGTTTATGCAATTAGTTTTTAAAATGATTATCGTTTTGTCTTCGTGTGGACAAGGGTCAGACATCCACAGTCTCTTGTCTTTATGCACAGCTCCAGGACTTGTTGCGAGGTTTGTGTAACGGCATAAGTCTTCAAGCCTTTTCTAAATCCTGTGTTACTTGCATGAGTCCCGACCTGCCCCTGACTCACACTCGCTCAGTGTTACCTGATGTCCTAATGTTGTCTCTCACAGCAGGGCGGGGTCGGGTGATCCGTGTGATCTTGGCTTACTACGGCCGACGTGACACCACCACATGTTCTGCCGGACGTCCTTGGAATCAACTTCAGAATACAAACTGTTTGCGCTCAGTGACAGGCAGAGTGGCCCAAATGTAAGTCTGAGTCTAGTTTCAACTACTGAAGATGAGTATTATGCAGCTTTAACCTGTTTCTTGTCCAGGTGCAACAATCGAAACAGCTGCTCCGTCAAAGCCACTAACTCACAGTTTGGAGATCCTTGTGGTGGAACCTTCAAGTACCTGAAGATCATCTACTCCTGCTAAAGTGAGTATCTTTTATAGAGTTCCTGCACCCATGTGACTAAATCCGCTGCGTCTGCCATTACGGCAGTGACGCGACCATTGAATCTAATGGGAAGAAGCCAGAAACTTTGCTTCTGTGACTCATCTGTGGCATTAATTTAGGCCTTAAATATCTGTAGGTATAAAACACAAAGCAAATAAACATTAGCGACCATTTTGTGGCCCGACTTTACTTTTCACAAGTTTAGATAGCGTAAACCACACTCGGAATCTGCCATTCTGTACATCTGATTAATTTTCACCTTCCTATCTCATTAAAACGCTTCCCTGATGATCTTCGTGTGAAATATATTTTACTTTAAAGCCCTGGACATAAAATGTTTACTCAGACGGACCATTTAAACATTCTAATCGAGGACCATAAAGTGAAAACATGTGCTCCGTATTATGAAGCTTTAGTGACAGAAGCTAAATGAGCTCGCCAATACAACTGGAACAAAGCTTGACTCACTTTAAGCTGCACAAATCCACTTTTTTTTTTTTTTCGCAAAAATGGCGTCTGTCAGTCGTGGAAATAGCTTGGCTTTCTTCTGTTTTTGATCATGTGTAAGTCCTAGTGTGCAAAAATGATCCATGTTCTGTAAAACTTCGATAACGTTTGATAATCCCGTCCGCCGTCGTTGAATTCTAATGGTATCGTCCCTGCCGGCCCGAGAATACGCGGTGCGTGCTGGGATAGCGCGACGTTAGCTGCAGGAGCTCTATTCACCGTTTGTCCTTCTTCATGCTCAAGTTTTTGTGTTTTACAGGTGCATCGATTTGATCAGAAAAAACTCCTGAGAAGAAGCTTTTTCTCACAAGGGAATTTTCTTTTACCAACGACCAGCGCTGGACGACACCGGAATCCTTTTCTGATGCAGCTGTGTGGAATTTTCTGCTCTTGAATTTGATTAAAACCGTAAAAGAAGTTGCAGCGTGCAAGTGTGATTCTGTCATTATTTAAGCTCAGAGTTTTCTTTAAATTCCAGCTCACATTTTAAACATTTACACACTGGTTATAAAAGCTTAAAGAGTAAACTATTCTAAAAGTTAAAGCAAAAACAAAACGTGTTTCTAATGGAAATCAATGGGACAAAATGGCTCCAACAGAACAAGAGAAAAAACTACAAACTGCTTCTGCACAAAAACTACAAAATCATCAAAGTTAAAGTTGGACTGATTCTGAACATGTCCAAGGCTGGAATAAAAGCTCCAAACAAATCCAGTTTAGATTCACATTTTAGATGAAAAATGGACCATTTTGTGTCACATTTTCACCTCCTCTGGAAATCTGCTTTTGTACAAAGAATAAAACACTGAGGATTCTTTTCAAATTTGTTTTTTAGTCAGAAACAGAAGTGGATTAACAGATTTAAGCAAATAAAAGTGTGAAAAAGCAATAATCTATTATAATTTTACAGCCGTCAAAAAAGGTGGAGTAAAAGTCTCTAACAGAACATAAGGCAGGGGTTAAAGCAAAAAATTATTCGACTGAAATTTTTTTGCAGTCAAGATTTTGGTTGCATTTTAATTGTAATAATACAATGACATCTGTGTTTTAAGGAAATAGGTCTGCTCTTAGTTATATTACATTTACAGCTTAGCTATGGAAATTGAGAA
The DNA here is from genome assembly GCA_038363315.1 of Mugilogobius chulae. Taxonomy (NCBI): domain Eukaryota; kingdom Metazoa; phylum Chordata; class Actinopteri; order Gobiiformes; family Gobiidae; genus Mugilogobius; species Mugilogobius chulae. The sequence goes on from CM076398.1 coordinate 38,455,382, forward strand.
TTGAGCTCGATGTATTAAGGAGAAACTTGTGTTGAAAAATTTTGAGTTGAGATGAGAAATTAAAGGGGGGGTCTGGGTCCTCCCCCGGAAACTTTTGCTGAAAACAGAAGTAATTTCCTGTATTTTGGTGGATTTTAGAGGAATTTCTTCTGCTTTTTTATAGGTGCAGTTCTTGGCCATTGCATATGATATGTTACTATTATTACCTTGTCGGATTTGGACAAAGAATACACTTTTTAATATGAATAAATCGTCAGAACGCCTGACGGGCCATGCTAGATATAGTAGCCACGCATCAGATAAACGTTTAAGAAAACATCACTAATGGAAATGTTCCTATATTTTTTTAATTTGACTGAAATCCATCACAGTGAATGAGAACTTTAAACCCTGACATAAGGACAGCAAATTTGTAAATGACAAGACTCGGAGTTTAGCAAAAATGCGAGTTTTTTTTTTTTTTTTAAATCTGACTCGATCTAAGGTTTGTAACTAGAAATTATTGAAATATCTCCAAAACTGCAGCAATGGTGGACAATTTAAAACTGGAAAAACGCCAAGTAGACGAGTAAAACAACGAGTCATAAGAGTTAAATATGAATAGACTTGAGGTAATGGTCACCACACTTTTATTTAGTTCACATTAACAAAACAAATCATCAAAATGTGACCCACAAAACTCAACACAACCTCAGGACTTATAATTTACTTTTCACTTTCAACAACACAACTGTAAACACACATTTAAAGTCACCAATAAATAACATTTCATTCATAAATTATTCGATTATGTACATTTGATCCCTTTTGTGGAGGAACATTAGTATTTTCACTGGAATGCGATGCTAACACTAAGCTAACGTGACGACTGGACAGACAGTGAGGCGGCTCCTTATTAAAATGGAAATGAATTTATGATCATTTTAAGGAAACATGTTATGCAAAATTAGTTTTTCCTCTCTGTGTAATCCTGTTTTAACATTATGAATCATCCTCATCTTCATTTGTACTTGTTTGAGGAGTTTTGTTTAAGAGCTTACGTCTTCTCTGGGCTTCACAAAAACACGGCGTTTCAAAATTCCTGTTTTTTTTTTTAGCTGAAAGGTTGCGTTCCAAAGGTCTCCAGCTGTTTTGACTTTGACTCAAATCACCTTCTATAACCGTGAGCTTGCATTAACATGTCAGAACAAGTTAGCTTTTGTTTAATTGCTTCGTTCCTTTTCCCGCTGCTGCCAGTAGATGGAGCACAAAGACAAATCCTGATGAGGAAAGGTTTTGCTGAAATAAAGTCGTGTTGTTTCTATATTTAGGAATGAAACATGAAACTCCAAAGCGAAGGCGCAAAATCAAACTTAAAAGACATTTATATTTATCAATTAGCATTTCTAAATTTGCATTTTAGAATATGTGTGTGTGTGAGTTTTTTGAATTAACCTTTTTTTTTCATTTCTAACATTGAATGAATGAATGGTTTTATTTATACAGCACATTTACACAGACAGATGTCTTCCAAAGTGCTTCACACAGTAACACCTCCTCACATCAGCAGCCCTGGAGAAGCTCAGCAGAGGAGATTCACCTTAACACCACAACCTCCGACCAACACCAGGCGTTCCCTAACCTGCATGTTATTGGTTGGTGGGGAAACCGGAGGAAACTCACCCAGACACGGGGAGGAACATGCAAACTCCACATGGGCCGTGCGGTAGTTGAACCCCCGACCTTCTTGCTGTGAGGCCAGAGCGCTATCCACTCTGCCACCGCGCCGCACTGTTATTAAAATGTCATTTTGGAATTTTCGTCTTTGAATTGGAATTTGTCTTTTAAATGTGCTTTTTTTTTCCAAAATTTTAATTTGTGTGAAAGAATTAGCTTTTTTTTTTTTTTTTTTTCAATTTGCGTTTTTTTTTTATTTGCCTGCTTGTTTTGGAATTAGCGTCTTTAAAATAGCTTTTTTTTTTTTTTGCTTGTTTTGGTTTTTTAATTTTCATCATTGGGTTAGCATTTTTGAATTTAGTTTTCTGAATTTTTATTTAGGGTTTTTGCTCTTTAAATTGGGATTTACGTTTTTAAATTTTTGTTATTATTATTATTAATTTATTTTTGTATTTAAATTTTTGTCATTGATATAGCATTTTATGATTTGCTTTTTATAAGTTGAATTTGCATATTTAAATAGAGATTCACATTTTTAAATTAGCTTTTTTTTTAGCATTTTAAAATGTGTGTGCGTGTTTTAGCTTTTAAATTGCTTTTTTTCCCTTTTTTTTCCTATAATGAATTTGCCTTTTTGAATTTGTGTGTGTGTGTGTTTTTTTAGCTAGTTGTAAATGCACTTAACCACAAAGACAGATGGGGGGTAGGTTAAAACAGAACTTTTCAGACCACTCGACAAAACAAACAGGAGTCAATGAGAGAAGAAACATTAACAATTAAATTTGCATAATATGTCTCCTTCACTTGTTCTGGGAGACAAAGATGGAGGGATTTTCACCGCTGAATTACTATAATGACTAGAGAGAGAGTAGCCATGGTAACCCATAGCAACAGATGTCCAGTTCCGGCAGCCATCTTGTGAAGGGAGAGTCGACTAAAGCTCTCATACAAATTAACATGATGAAGCTTAAATACTTTCACAATTGAACCGTTTCTTATGTGTACATTTATTTATGCTTCTGTTCAACCAAACTAATGTGAAAAGCTCTAGAAAAAACATACTTTAGATCTTAAATTCCTCTAATAGTAAAAGCAGTGAAGTAAACACAATAAAGATGAACGTTTGTGTTTGTATAATAGAATGAAACACAAATATAGTTTAATTCTGCATCAAACCCAGCCCTCCACCTTCTCTCTAGTCATTATTATAACTCACTGGTTTTCACTCGTTCTGGAGCACAAAGAGGGTTGTTCTTCACTCGATCTGGGATGCAAAGACGACGTTTTCTTCACTCTGTCTGCGGCACGGAGATGGCCGGGCCTTTGGGGTCGTCGAAGCGGTCCATGGTCCGCAGCTGCAGGATCATGTGCAGGCCGTAGGTCAGCACCAGGACCATGAGGAGGCTGGTCATCAGGCCCATCCAGATCCCCGGGGAGAAGAAACCGGCGCAGTCACTGGCGTAAGAGAACTGGCCCCGCGACACGTTAAAGCCCTGGATCTGTGAGAGCGAGAAGGCAAAGGGAACAAGAGCCGTGTCAGTGTGGCTTCATAGATCCTCTAATATCAAACACATCTATAAAACCGTCACATCTATTGACCCTTTGCACTTTGAGGGAACGCCCACAAAAGCTCTGTCTGTGTGCATTACAACTATGGAAACTTTGAAGAAAACCTGTCTGTTTCTAAGTTACTTTTTACATTTTAATTGTAAAATGGCTGTATCTTGTGCGACAGGCAGTCTGGAGCTTCTTCCTTTACATTTTGATGAAGATAGAAGACACTAATGGGTGTCACTACTAAATCGAAAGAACTGAAATCACTTTAAACAAGGTAAGTCAATGCTAAAGAGATGCAATGAATATCTGAAACAGCATCATGTGTGGCTAACACCAGCCTCACATGATCTACAGCTAAGTGACTGAAAACCTTTTAAATCTGCTCCAGTGTGAGACAAAACCCTGTTCACCACAGAATGGTACAAATCATGAGGAGAAAAGTCAGGCAAACTTGTACATTTTATTAAATCTGCAAACACAGCAGGAGGAAGAGGGCATGGATCAGCTGTATTCATGAGCTTTTCCAAATACCTGCTTTGTGCGTCTAAAAGATGTCCTACTTTCACAGACAAATGCACTGAACATGCAATAGAAGCATCCATTTTTTTTTTTAACGGAAAAATAAAATATGTGAGATTTTGTCAGTTTTGCTCCTGTAATGCTGCGTACACATGTGATCAAGTGACGTTGGTGCTAATGGTCAAGTAATAAGAACCACCAGTGAAAGTATTTGTCATTCTAAATACCACCAGATCTTAGCCCAGACTTCATTAAGTCAAGATTTCAGCTAAAAATGCTAAAAAAAAGCCAGCACAAACCGCAAGCCTCCCAAGCAAAGCGCAGTGTGTCAGCTTACCTTCTTAAACAGAAGACACAAAGAAACTATCGGTCTGAATTAAATTAAATTACAGTCTTCAATACGAGCCTTTGTGTCGAGCTTCATGATCCATTCACAGCCTGAAGCATGATTCTAAATGTAAACCACTGTGGCACGACTGCTTCAGCCAAACAAGTCCGATTAAAAATGATGTAACTCAGCCTTCTCCATTTCTCCTTTCTCCAGGTAAAGAGACGAGTAGGTTTTAGTGTCAAAAGCAAATGTTGTGTCGCTCCTTTGTTAAAGTGCCGTGTGTGGTGAGAAAGTGAAAGTGAAACTTAAAGTTCGATGTGAGAGTCTACATGAAGAACAGCTGATTCATTTGTTTTGAGTTGTAACTGAACAGACTACAAGTGTGCTTTAAAAAATAGTTTCACTCATGGCATTATCAAAGGCTGAAAAAAAAAGTTTTGGGTTTATAATTGACCTTTCGCCGAGCCCCGCCCCAAAACGGCTTTTGTCCAATCAAACATCGTAGCAACCGTTGCTATGTAAATATGGTCCGTCAGATCTTGAGCTCCAAGCAGGATGGTGAAGCGATGCGCCTATGGTTTATGTAAACTGGACCGCAGATACCCCGAAATATTGACCGGAGGAGTTGTGTTCTTTCTATTTCCAAAGCCGAAAACAACTGGAGCAGTGCCTACAATGGATTAAACAGTACGGACGGCTCGGGGCAGCTCCTCAACCGGCTAAATATATCGAACAAATGTCTGCTCAAAGGTAAAACTAATGTTTAACTATAGCTATGGACTTACTGTGTTGTTAGATCTAGAGGCAAGAACATAAACTAGACCCAAGTTATACCACGACAAGGACATAACTGCAGAAGTTACGCTTTAAGCTGCTAAGTTTAGCGAGCCTCTTAGCTTTAGCCAACACGGGTAGGTTTAGCTCGCTAACATAGCCTCGTAAATGAACAATATTCTTGCAATAGAGAAAAATAGACCTTAACATATGAAAGTGAACTTACCCGGCAGTGAAAGAGCAGGACAAGGCTGTGCTTGTTGCATTTGAGGTGACGTTAAAAATCATGGGTTTCTCTGATGTAGCTTGAGACCAGTAGCATTAGCCTCCATAGGAGTTATGTCCCTCCGTTGCGTATTTTAATGTTTTGAATAAATCCCTCCACTGCATAGTGAACCTCTTCTGCCTCGATCTAGAGGATATCGCGGAAAAATTGCTTTAAAAAAGTCACTAACGTGAACAGGTGTAGTTCTTTCTGTCATTGAAGTCTATGGCACGCTGTCATAGTTGACGGACGTAGCAACAGTAACTAAGGGGGGCGGGGCTCGGCGAAAGGTCAATTAACATTGAAAAAGAAAGCAGGAACCGAAAAAAGAACCGTTAAGGTAGGGGAGAGCGGGGTTGGTTGTCACATGGGTTGGTTGTCACAGTCACTGTGTCTCAGCTTGTGATTGGTGCATTTGAAAAAAAGTCTGATAAAAATTCACTCACTAAAACACTTTTGTAAAACTTTGTTCAAGATTGTGATAAGACGAAACCAACCAAGACATGCACATTAGGGAAAATCCTACAGCTATAGTTCTGACCAAACATTAAGAAGATCTGGTGTAACTGTGTAAAGCCAAAAGCCCATTAAACCAGACTCTGAGCGAGACTTTTACCTGGATGTCCTGTAACGTGACCCTCCACTGGTTTGCTGGGTCTTTGTTGGACCGGGGTACGAGCAGAGGCCAGCGGTAGTTCGTCACAGATTCGCAGCGATAGGAATATTCAGCCGGAGCGTAGATGCTTCTGGAGCCGTTGAACGTGGCTTTGGTGCCGTCGTATTCCAGCTCCAGCGTGTCCAACGTGAACCAGCGCCGAGCCGAGACTTTGTAGTGACGCTGGCTCATCCCGAAACTGAACAACACAACACACACAACATTACTATCAAACTCACTGTAGATTCCATGTTTTATTTCTGTCATCATTTGTGTTTTAGCCTCTGCAGAGCCTCCACTGTCTGAGCATAGATGACTTTTGTTCAAGGTTTTAGAGAGATCTGATGAAAATTGCCAAGTCTGCATCCTTATAGGAACTTTGGACTTCTTTATTTGGAAAATTGCTTATGAATTTTAAGAGTCAAGGGTTTTTCAAGTTTGATTCACAAAAATATTCCCACAAATTGTGTTTTAAAGTCTTTATTAATAATAAGTCTGTTTTGGCTTTTTTTTGGAGGCTTGACGCTTATTAATCTCTCAAAATCTGGTACTACTAGGAATTAGTCACAATTTGTGTTTACCACAGTTGCAAGTGCAATCATATCGCAATATTCTGAAATTCAACTTTACCACATGAATATCGCGATATATGATATACATTATGATATTGCCCAGCCCTAGGTCACATTATTCAAAACACTAAAATGTAGTCAACACGATTTGGAACTCGGAAAAATCAATTGCATCGTTTAACCAGGTGAAAATGTTTAAGTATAATTTCTACTGAAATATATTCAGTTTGTTTCCTTCACAGTCCAAAACTCTGCCCTGCTGGACCCTGAGCTCTACTCCTGCCTTTTGGCCGAATCCAGATTTATTATAAATCAGCCCCAGTGGCCGCTCAATTGTTTCTTCAGCGAGAAAATCCCTCTACAGCACGTGTCAAACTCAAGACCCAGATGTGGCCCTCCACCTCATTTTATGTGGTCCTCAAGGTATTAAAAGGTTTACTTTAATTTTATATTAGCGTCAGGAATAATCTGGGTGTTTTAACCTAATGAAATGATTTGTCTAAAACTTAAAAAGTAAGTCATTTTACAGACAGTGCAGTTATAATGTGGCCCATTATCAAAATGAGTTCGACATTCCTGCTCTACAGGATAGAAAACATTTTTTCTATAGACAAACACAAATGGTTTGTGTTCAGCAGAAACGGCATCTACAGCTTCAAGAACGATCAGATCTTGTGACTATTCTGGGGCTTGGCTGAATCTTTTGTCTCTACCTCACAACTCTCTCTCTCTTTACCGTTTGGAACTTGCACTGACAACAGCTCGTTTTGAGCAGACGTATTGAGGACTGCATAAGTTTACGTCGGGTGAACACTGACTGCAGGGCATTTGATTTTTTACATCGAATGCGTTCAACTGTGGTCCGGTTTCCTACGCAGATTCATGTACATTTCCACGAGAACGCTGCGGTCTCCAGGAAAACTAAACTTCATGCTTTTTTCTGCCGACCTGCGCAGCTCTGTCACCTGCATCTCCACTACTCGGAGGTCAGTGTACACGGGCACAATGGTTTTAAACACTTTCTAAGTTCTGCAGGACCCTCTCTCAGCTTACACCCGGGGTTATTCAGTACTTTACACAGACTGTACAGAGCTCAGTAACAAACACAAACTTTCCCTGCTTGTTTGTCATCTGCACATTTTAGTAACAAAAGCTTAGACTTTCAGGTTTTGTTCATAAAGAAAGTATTACATAGATAATAAATGTGTAAAGTAAAGTTTTAACCTTCAGATCTTCTTTATTTCAAACTTACATTAACTTGAAGCTGCGATGGCCGAGGACGTTTTCATAGTTCAGCACCAACCTGAAAAATAAACAGAGAGAGAACGTTCATCAGAGCTGTGGGACTAAAGCAAGGGAGGTCAAAACACGCACACAAAATCTAAAAACACGCACACAAAATCTAAAAACACGCACACAAAATCTAAAACCTGCGTGAAATTTTAAAAAGGGCTCACATTTCTGAGTTCATGTGCATGTTTTCATATTTTTGTGTGTTTTGCTCTTCAGGCACACTTTAGATTTTAAATAATTTGGCAGTGCATCCAACTAGGACTTTACCGTAAACAAAACCAAATCATGAGCTCATCCCTGTGACAATCTGCTTTTTTGAAATCCTCATATCGTGATTTCACATTTCTCTGTTTATTCCATCCGTTTGCTCAAATAGAGACGATTTCTTTACCATCTACTTCTCTTCTGGGCCTCAGAGCTGCCAGGTCTGCTTCTTCACTCGGGATGGGACGATTCATCCAAGTCACGATTCGATTCGATTTTCAATTTTGCTGTCACGATTTTTGATTTTCTTCTAAAACTATCTTTGTTATTTAGATATCTAAAACAATATTATTTTTACTTTTGTTTTTGTACATATATTAGTTTGTGAACTGGCAACTCTAACATTTCTTGCTTCATTGTGAGAATGTGGGCTGCATTTGCATGACTTTTCTCATTTTTCCAATAAGTCTGGAAACTTGTCTGATGGACACTGCATGTTTAGCAGACACATATGGCTAAAATGCTAGTACAGGTCATGTTTACTAAAATAAACTGCAAACAAATATATAACCTCTTACTATTTTTATAAAATTGTCATTGTTTTGGAGCCACTGGGAGCAGCCACATTGTCCAGGTGCAATGCATTCTGGGTTGATGATGTCAAATGGTTGCTTTTGGTTGTTGCTATGGTTGCTCCTACCATAGTTGCTCCCTAGGCTGTTACCTTGACAACCACCAGAAGACACAGACAACCATTTGATGTCATACCCAAAGCAAAATGGCAGCCTCCAAGTAATTTCTTTAAGCTACTATTTTAATAAAACTACAAATACTTCCAAGGTATTTGTCCTGTATTTATATAAGTGATGATATTATAAGTGTTTTAGGGTAAACATGTGATTATAGCCAGGGTTCGCTTTAATAGTGGGTAATCCTTATATTAACAGCATTAACAATGTGACTTTCTTACATTATTACATTGTGACAGGGACAGTGTTATTTCTCCTAATTAACTTCCATTCATGTTTTATTCTGTCAGTGCTGCTGAGAGGTTTTGACTTGTCTGGGACTCATACAGTCTGCGTGTCTTTGTCGATGTAGTGGACCGTCATCGTAATAAAACTCTTCGTAGCTCTGGAGGTCCACCCATCAGCTGTCAGCGCAACATATTCACGTGCAGTCTGGTCTTGCTCAAGTTCAGGCTTTGCTTCTTCAAACATCGCGGGTATTACAGTGTTACTGAAGTGTTTTGGGCTCAGAGTGTTATAGTAAGGCTCTGCAGTGTTAAACATGTGCTTAAAGCCAGCGCGTTCAACAGCACGAACAAGACAAAAAGGCTGCATGTCATTAGCGATAAACTTCCCAATAGATAGTTTTCTTACCGCTAGCATCATCCTTGGCACTAAATCCAAAGTGTTACCATCCCAAACACCGGAGCGATATGAAGTTAAGGTTGAATCTTATGTGCATTCTTGAGCAGCGGCAGCGTCTTCCTCCGCTTCTTCCCCAAACACAACACGCTCTCCTGCGCACGCGCTCACTCGTTCCTCTTGTAAACAAAACGCCGCTGCCGCTACACGTGTACTTTACCGCATGCGCAAAATCTTTCGAACTATGCAACGATCGAATCGAAGGGCCAGGAGTGAACGATTCGACTCTTCTTGCAGAATCGTTCCATCCCTATTCTTTACAGTAAGTTTGGTCTTGTTTTTTTGGAAAGTTCTAATGAATTATGAAGGTTGCAAGTTGAAATCTTTTGGGCTGCACTTTTGCGCCATAAAAGAGGTTGTTATGGGCCATTTTCAAGTTTGATTCACAGAAATATATCCCTTTATGAAAGAAACACAGATATTCACCATATTTGTTTTGCAGCGACACACAATGTTCTAATTAATTCATTATTTAAAAAAAAATTTACTGAAAGGACACTTGTTTCTCTCTGAAACTCTGGCAACCCTGGTCAGCTTTTGTCAGCTGGATTTTGCCAATCACAGTAGTAACTTTCTAAAAGCAGACAATTTACCTCAAAGGCAAAAAGAAAACAGACAGTCTACAAGAATCGTGGTCAAATCTAAATTGTGATCTGGCTCCAAGAAAATCGTGATATTAATTTTTAAGTTTAACCCCTTGACGTCAGGTGTGCCGAATATGGCACGTACCGTTTAAACTCAAATTGCGGCCGCTGTGTGAGGTGCACACATCCATTCTCGGGTTCTGCATGTTCCTTCAGCCCTTGTGAATAAATTGTGACCGCTTTTATTTTGGTGACCTCCTCCTGCTAAATGCTGCATCCTGTTGACGTGAGAGGACGCTACTTCAGCAGCAACTTGTCCCTGGAGGCTTCTACTCAGCGTTGGTCCGGCGAAATAAAGGTGAGTTTCGACACCAAAAAATATGTAGTTGCTAACGCTGTGCCTGTCTATGTGCTGTGTCAATATGAAGTCAATATGACAAATACTTTTGCCGTAATCGGAGATTTTCTGTTTGTGCCATATAGGGGACACTGGACCATAAAAGCCCTTGTTTTGACCATTTTACGCTGTTTTTGGTCTTTTACAGATGTCTAGGGACTTTCCTTAGCAGTTGTTGGGTTAGTTATCGTCAAATTGTTGTGTTACACGTGTTTTTAAGTCACTACCCTGTGCTTCGATTCTATCACAGACCTGCCGCCATTGTTAGCAGTGTTTGTGTTTGGTTAGCATGAGAATGGTTTGGTGGATGTGCCTAGCTAGCTAGCTTCAGACGTGGTGTGCACCTCCGCCTGCTTTCTGATCCGTTCAGGCTCACGTTTTCTTTGCAACACAAACTTTAATAACTGTGACGTTGCACGCATCCACAGCTTGTTGTACTCGCTTTGTGGATCTATGAAGACCCAGGCTACGGATGTTGTTGTTGTGTGGTGCGTAAACTATGCTAACCTGGGACAACTCTGTTTAGCTTTTGTGATAAATCCCGGATTTTTTCGGGCTCGGTTCTGATTCATTCTGAACTCAGCCTTGTTTTAAATGTGTGATGTGTTGCTTTATTTATGAATTAATCGTGCAAAACCTCGCGTTGCATCGTTGACTGGATAAGCGCATGGATTGTGTTGTGTAGCTACGTGCAGTAGCTTGGGTGGCCAGTTAATGGTTGTGCGTTTCTGTCCATCTGTCATGTTGTTTTGTAAGCAACACAACAGGGCTGGGCGATCTGGGAAAAAATATAATCACGATTTTTTTTCTCATATCGATCGATCTCGATTTTCGATTCGATTTAGCTTAACCTTTTCAAGAACAAATGAAAAATGCCATTTATGAACATAAACAAAACTAAAACTTTTATTATGTCCCATTTATTAGATTTTTTTGAAGCTTTATATCATTATTCTGTCTCTAAGATTGACTTTTGCTCCATACTACACATTTTTATTGACAAAAGTTCAGTTTTCGATCTTTCGATTCAAAACCCACCACCAAATAATTGACGATTCGTTTCGATTCGATATCGATCTCTCGATTTTTCGATTAATGGCACAGCCCTACAACACAAACAGTTTTACATGTGGTGTAAGCACAATCACTCCATGCATTAGTGATTAAACAGTAAAAATTATATTGCCAATGCTATATTATTACATTGAATAATTGTTGTGTAGGCTTAATGTTTATTTTGTATTTTATTTCTGAGGTACCACCAGTGTGACAGCTGCTGTGAGGAGGACATCACTGCTGCTGCTGTGGGTGGATTGCCTCACCAATGTCATGGGTATGTCTCTATCTCCATATTTAGATATAAATCATTTGGTAAAGCTACATTATGTAAGATTTATGGTGACAGGTGTATCACCTGCATGACTTTATCTCACTCTGTGTCTGCTACCACAGTGCGATGATCCTGCCATTACAATGAGGAGGACACGCTGCACCTGACAGTACAATGAGGAGGACGGTCTGCACCTGACGATACAGTGAGGACAGCGCTCTGCACCTGACGATACAGTGGACAACGCTCTGGACCTGATGTTACAGTGAGGACAACGTTCTGCACCTGACGTTACAATGAGGACAACTCTCTGGACCTGATGTTACAGTGAGGACAACGTTCTGCACCTGACGTTACAATGAGGACAACTCTCTGGACCTGATGTTACAGTGAGGACAACGTTCTGCACCTGACGTTACAATGAGGACAACGCTCTGCACCTGTCATTACACTGAGAAGGATGCTCTGCACCTGTCAGTTTAGTGAGGAAGGCGCTTTTCACCTGTCGTTATCATGAGGAGGGCGTTAATTACAGTAGAACAAAGATGTGACACTGAATACAGTCAAAAACTCCAAATCTATAAGAGAAAGATGAGGTGTGCTTCCTTATTCAAACAGTCAGACTGTGCAATCACTATTATAGACATTTTTGATGATGAACCTTTGTGAATTGACAACAAAGTAACTTGAACCATCCTAAACTGTCTCCAAAGTGGCAGTATTTTGTTGGCACTATGTTGCACATGAGTGTTTTTTGATTTACCCAGGCTTAGAGAGCAGTGGTGCAGTGTATGCTGTATACCAGTAGTTGTAATTGCACAAGACAACGAGCCAACAGGTCACCAACAACATTGATTAGTTTTTCAAAATAATTGTATTGACAGATGGGCTTCTTTCCAAATTACAGTGTATCTCAAATAATACTATTTTGATTGCTGACAAACAAATAGTGCCAATATATGCTATATAGCATATATATTATATACACAGCACTATGCAATTATATACCATATTATATATGTTTTTTTGTTTTTTTTCTAAGGGTATTTTATTTAATTTTAACTTTGACAATATGTTTCCATGAATAAATCTGGTCAATAAAGTGTCTTAGCCCAGGTAGTGGTAGAGTTGCCCTATTGTATTCACATTTTCAGGCATATTTTAGGTCTGTCCTGGAAACCTAATTTATGAAAATTGGGCCATGACAATTGAAAAAGCTTCGTTTGCATCAAATTGACACATCAATAAAATATATTGAGAATACAAGTTGGAAAAATGTGTTTTTCTGTGACTTAGTTGCAAATATGGGTAATTTGTGTTCCTCTGTGGCCCAGTGTGCCTTTTTTGGCACGTACCCAACAACTTTTTTATTTTTAGTGCTATTGAAAAAATTTCAACTGATCCTTGTTTTGGGGCCTAACTGAAGTAAAAATAATCTTTGAAAAAAAATTTTTTATTTTCAGAAAATAATTCGGACGTCAAGGGGTTAAAGAGTAAATTCAAATTCAGTGAAAAAGAAACATGTACAGAGAACGTTTGCCTTTAGCGTCTCTGCCTTAAACAGAACTGGCTTTAGTAAATACCGGTCTATAGTAGATACCTGGCTTTGGTAAATACCTGGCTTTGGTAAATACCTGGCTTTGGTAAATACCTGGCTTTGGACTTGTCGCAGCTGGAGCCGTGCAGTTTGGGACTCGCTCCTTCTCCGAACGTGCTGGAAGTCAGATCATGATCCTCCCATCGACCACTGCGCAGGATACTGACCGACAGACCTTTGGCCCAGAGCAGGATGCAAGTGTTCTCACCCTCCTGCAGACGAACAGACCACACCAGACACAGAGGAGTGAGGAGGGAAAACTGTGAACCAACGTACAGTCTGACTGTCAACACTTTTCTCTGACGAAAGCAGTCACGACATGAAGAACTGTGAAGTAGTTTTGAACACGTTCTGACTCCAAGGACCAACAAAATGCTGCAGCTCCAGCAGTGATTCGCTGGACACCAACAGTTGCAATATATTATTTCTAATATATTGTCTTGCCGCCACATTCATCTCCCACGTTTTACAGGTGTGATTAACAGATGAATTGGCCAATCATCAGGGACATGCAGGGACTGGCCATACTAGTACACGAGACCATACGAGTCTGAGCCGGTCAGATCTCAGAAGCTAAGCAGGATGATCCTGAGCAGGACTTGGATGGGAGACTCCGAACCTCAGGAGTCACAGTGAGACGACTGAAGGAGAAACTGTTGGCAAGACACTTCATTGATGGTGGTCGGATCGACTGATTGCCGTCTGTCTGCCCCAGGGCAGCTGTGGCTACAATAGTAGCTTACCATTGTCAGATGTGGAGTGAATGAATGATGCAAAATGTGAAGCGTCTTTGTCTCATCTTATTATCCTCTGTTGTATTAAAGCAAACATGGTTCTTTACAAGAAAAAAAAACAACAACAATGGCTAAACACAAATTTGTTTTATTAATTCAATCTTTCATTAATCATTTCAAGACACTTCACGGTTTGCATTATTCATTCAGTCCACACTGTAGTGATAATCACAGCTGCCACCTGAAGCTTCTCCTGTGGTCTCCCATCCAAGTACTGCCCACACCCTGCATGCTTAGCTTCTGAGGTCTGACAGGATCAGGCTTTGACCTTTGTTTTTAGTCAGATTTGTCTCTTTATGAGTTCAGAGTTACAGTTGCAGCTCGCCAAAAGATTTTGAATCAGCTATATTGCGCTTTAAAACTCAAATTGTATTTCACGACTTTTGTTTTCTTTTTAAAGACAATGTGTTTGATGTATTTACCTTGTCGACATGTTTCGGCTGCTATCAGCGAGCCATCTTCAGGACTGTCCTACATGTATGAAAGCCCGTGCGCTCTCGTGCACAAGCTCGTGGCTTTCGTGCGTGCGCGTGTGTTGATTATGGCTCTAATACCAGAGAGAATGACCCTGAATCTGTGAACGTATTTATGAAACAACGCTCGAACCTGAGAGAAAACTCCTCCCTCAGCACATTGGCAAGGTTTTGTTTAATAAATAAAGCCTTGGACAAGACGCAGGTCCAACTTTTTATGCAGCACGCGGCAGAATGTAGATAGGCAGAAATCATTCTGACACAACGCGCGCCCCACACAGCCTGAGCCTGCCCGAACCGGGGAGGACCAAAGGTGAGTCATTTTATTAATTGGTAACGGGGAGCTTTGGAGCGCTTGTTCTGTCTAAGTAAAGGAAATGTCTAAAGTGTCTGTGCCACGGACGCGCACATGCAGGCAAAGAAGCAACAGGAGTTTTACGTCCCGTTCTCGCCTGTGACGCTGTCAATTCTCTGGCTCCAGCGTATTTCCCTCTCGCTCTTTGGCTCGTTCAGGGAGGGCATCTGTGTCACCCTCGCGCGCTCATGAGCCTCGTTTCATTCATTCAGACTTCCGCGTGCACGTATATAGGCCTATGTGAGTGAACGAGGCCAAATCTCACACACATTCTGTTAAACACATCTGATTCATTCAAAACGTGAGCCTAGGGAGAAGAAGAGTCTTTTTCATTCACATTTTATTAGTGGTAAACCCACATGTGACAAGCTGCTGCTGCTGTATGGTGCGTCTCCCTCTGACTCCTCCCTCTTTTCCTTTCCCCGTGTGTCAAACCCACTGATTATCGCCTCATGTCTATTAAAATATTATTCATGAGTCACCTTTCATGGTGAATTGGAGGTGTGGAGAGGGCGTGGTCTGACGCTGCTTCACGTGCGCAGATTCTAGAAGCAGGTGGGATTTATAAAGCACAGATTGCGTCGAGGAGAGCGCACGGAGGCTTTTATAAATATGGAGTTTGCGTGGCGCACGCCACCTGTGGCCACTAGGTGTACGCACTTGCTCAGCAAAAATCCTACGCAAACCTTTATAAATGAGGCCCCAGGACCGGACCAGGACCAGCGTGTCGTCTCTTAAACATGAGCAGTACCTTAAACTCCACCGGCGCGTAGACTCCGGGTCGTTCCTTCACTTTGCGCTGCCTCTCTCGCTCTCTCTCTCTGTACCTGTCTCTGGCCTGAAGCAGACTCCGCCCACCGCCCACACCTGCCTCCCACGACACCGACGACGCCCCCTGCAGGACAAACACACAAGAAAACATTACCAACCATAGAAGGAATCACAAACTAAGAGTAGGTTTAACACTTTCTACAAAATCACAATGAAAAGCTCTAGTTCATCTTTATGACATTTGCTGATGTGATTCAAGTCAGCAGAAAAGTCACTGAACTGCTTGTATCGAGCACATATACAAGCATTAGCAAAAACATTTAGTTCTTTTTTTGCCTGATGGAATAAATTGTGGATCATGTCTGAATCATGTCTCGTTCCTCCAATCCTCAAAGCCTGAAGAAATGTGTGAGTGAACTTCACAATCACGAGCTTGAATAATGAATTTTAGACTTTTGACAAATTTAAGATCTGTTTATTTATTAGACCAAAATTCTTTTTACTGGTTTCCAAGCGTCTCTGACTTATTTGCAGACATGACTTCTTACTTCAAGACAAACTATTTGCACATGGGTTAAGAAAATGTTACTTACACCACTGACAAATACATTTTCAAGCCAAATTCTCTTAGAATCTTAGAATAGATTTTTGGTCGATGTCTCTTTCTGCCCTACAGTGCATGTTTTATGCAGAAAGAGCCGCTCTCCATCTGGTTAGCTGGGGAAACTTCTTTGAATAAAACAACAAAACAAGACGAGAGCAGCTGTTTGGATCAGGTCTGAACCGGTCTGACAGACGTCTGTCTCCTGAAGCTTGAGATAGATTTTTTCTGGCTGTTTTTTCTCCTGAATGTAACTTTTAAGGGTCGTAGGTCGAGTTTCATTCACAAATGTTGATTTAGCAGCAGAACTTTTGTTTTCTCACAGATAAACTCTTGTAGTTACTGACAACGGAGCTTTTTTGACTTTCCACAGTTTGTGTTTATGAGCGGCGGCTCTTTCTGGAGGCGGGATGCACACATCGCCCGTGTTGATAAACAAAAAATCCCTCTATAACAGGGCTATTCAAATGGCGGCCTGCAGGCCAAATGTGGCCCACTAAGCCTGGGGTTCCCAAACTTTTCAGCTCGGGACCCCCAAAATAACCATGCAACCAACTTACGACCCCCACAGTAAAAAATATATACTTTTGTAATAATTTTAAGTTACAAAATCATTTAAATGGTTTAAATTTGTTTATTTTGATAGTGTATTCAAGTCAAGTCATAATTGTAAAAGCACATTCTGAAATTATCTCGTGACCCCCACTTTGGGAACCACTGCACTAAGCAGTATAATGTGGCCCATCATGCTAACATGGGCTTTTAACTGGATCCCATTGCAAAGAAGCCTGGGAAACACTCTGTTTCCGATTTACAGAAGCATAGTGCTGAGCAATAAAATCTTGATTAACAAATGATGCTCTAGTCCTGTTCCAAAACCCTTGAAGTAGCAAAAATACAAACCTAGAGACAGAGTTGGCTTAACTCTAGGTTTAGCCTCGTCCTTTTTCGTTCTGATTTGTTCTTGTTAAGTTTTATCTCTGCTAGTTAAGCCGGTTTTAGGACAGAGCAATTTAGATTTATTTTCAATTTACTAAACATAAGTTCTTGGGGCAGTTCTGTTGTTCGGCCCACAGACCAGAGTCCTATGAAAAATCTTACCCACTGGAAAATATATTGAAAAGCCCTGCTCTATAAGAATGACTTAAAAAGTTCAGTAAAATAAGGATCATATAAAAAAAGTTGGTTTGGCTTTTTTAATGTAAAAAGTAAAAACTCATCCAGTGTGAGACGGACTAAAGTTGATGATAAGATGGTTTATTTGAGATTGTTTCAGGAGTCTGACCTTGGATGGCCGCAGAGCTGTGTAGATGGCAGTGTAAGGAACCGCCTGAGTCTTCATGATGCTCAGCACTTGACCGATTACCTCATCTGAAAATAACATACAGCACTTTATAATCTTCTGCGTCTGACGAACAGAAATATGCACACGACTTACTGACCATTTTCACTGAGGATGTCTTTAGCAGACAACAGATCAGCCCTGAAAACAAACACAAACACAGGAGAGGGTCAGAGGAGAGGTAGCTGTCACAAATGTGCACATAAGCTCCTAAATGTTGGTTTCTGACAACGGCAGCACCTACAAGGACAAACAACATGGAATATGCTAGCCAATATTTCAGATTTTTAACGGCAGTATTTTTTATCAAGTCTAGTAAAAAGTCTCCGTCACATGCAGACGTGTAATGGACATAAACTAAACTCTGTCCCTGTTTTTTTTTTTGTGGTGATGAGACCAATACTGACGGAGATAATTCATCCTAAACTTTGTAAAAAGATGTTTGAATTTATGTTTAAATACATCAAATGTATTTAATTCAGCCGCGGACATCGTGGGTACAGCGCTGTTTTTCAGAGGAGACCATTTAATAATAATAATAATAATGATAATAATAACTTTATTTGCACTTTCAAAAACAAGTTACAAAGCGCTTCATCAATAAAAAATTGCACATAAAATAATTAAAACAAACAATAATAAGATACATTCAAATAACTAAGAATATGCGATTCTATAAAAGTGAGTTTTCAAATTAGATTTAATTTTGTTGGCTGATCTGATAATGTCTGGTAGAGCGTTCCTGAGCTTTGGTGCCCGGACAGGAAAAGCCCTGTCTCCTTTTGAAACTAGTCTGGAGGATGGCACAGTAAGGAGAGTCTGCTCCGAAGAGCGCAAAGAACGGCCAGGAACATATGGTGACAACCATAGACATTAAATTAGTAGACGCGCAATCAGCAGCTCTGCTCTGTTGCTACACACGAACAGTTCAACGCCATGTTCCTCCGGTAGAGGTGACGACGCAAATCCATTGAACTCAATGTTGCACTTTTATGGATAAAACGAGCTTAAACAAGAGATTTCAGCAAAACAGACTGATTTGTGTCTTATGAAGCTTTTTTAAGCAACTTTGGTGATGTGAGATTATATTTCTCAAACTACTGTATTCTTAGGCTGGAAATGCTCCATCACTCACCGATGTGACAGACGCCTCCACAGAGAAGTGAAGCTATAACTTTGTTTGGTGTTATTTATGTCATTTGTCTGCTTTTCTCACTAGTAACATGTAAAAGAGACATTTGTGTCACTAGAGCCTTAAAAGATGCATAAGTTTGCTAGCCGTTAGCAGTTTTATACACAATTTTTATCTACAATAAAATAGTAAAAGGTTTGTAAACTCAACAATAACTTGTAACAAGGCTCTGACCTTTGACCTTTGCTAAATGTGGTCGGTAGGTCAGCTGACACGCTCTGGATCTTTCATAACTTGTGTTTTTTGCGGGCTAATGCTAACGGCTATAGGAAAATAAACAGTAGAGCGCTCCAGACTAGCTTAAATCTTACTGGACTAGCTCAGATGCTAAGTGTTCGATAGCATCAGAGTCGGACTGCGCGTCTACTAATTATATGTCTATGGTGAGAAGAACTCACAAATATAGGCAGGAGCCTATATTTGAAGAGCTTTAAAAGTAATCATCAAGATTTTAAAATCACATCTGTGCTGGAAGCCAGTGCAAGGCAGCAAGGACAGGAGTTAATGTGTTCATGCTTTCTCGTGTTTGTCAGAAGTCTAGCAGCTGAATTTTGCACAAGTTGAAGGCGGTTGATGGATTTCTAACTTAGACCTGCATATAGGGCGTTACAGTAATCTAGTCGGCTGAGCACAAGACTGAGTGGGAAATATAATTCTTTATTTTGGCTATATTACAAATTTGGAAGAAGCATGATTTAACAGTCTTTGTAATTTGAGACTCAAAGTCGAAGTGGGAGTCAAGGATAAAACCAAGGTTTCGGGCTGATGGCTTTATCAGTGAGGCTAGATTACCTAGAGAATTTTAGAGGCTCAGGGTTACGTCAGGTGCACCAAATAAAATCATTTAAGTTTTTGAATTGTTAAGTTGTAAAAAATTAATTGACATCCTTTATATTGGAGAGGCAACTGAGTAGGGGAGTTGAAGAGATGTGGCCCTTCTTGCCCAAGGAGAGATACAACTGAGTATCATCAGCACACAGGTGGTAGTTTATGTTGTGATTTTGAATAATCTGACCAATTGCTTGACAAAACAGAACATACCCGTTTCCGTACGGGAGCCTGAACACGAGCAGAGCGGCAGAGGAAGCGTTCAGTCTCAGCTGGCTCAGAGTCTCTGGATCCATGTAAAGAGGAGAAGTCTCCAGATGATCCTGAATCTGAGCGATCACTGCGTTTGAGGCCGGCCACGACACGGACGGAAGAACCAGGGAGGACGAGGAGGATCTGAGAGCGCTCTGCGATACACCACGAAAGAAAACACACACATACGGGTTAGTTTAGAGACAGGAGAATGACAGACAGCAGCATCGAGAAGAAGAGGAAGAAGAAATAGTTTGTCTGTGAATCTTGTTTACGGTTGGAAAAAAGTCTAAAGAACATTGGCCCGGTTCGCATTTACAATACACTTTTTGCCAATCGAACCAGCGCAGTAGACACATTCCCCCTTGTAGAGGCGCTGTTGGACAGAAAAAATGTTATGTTAACAGCAGAGGTTACGCTAGACTTTACGTTAGGAGAACAACCGGTCAGAGAATTGCCTTATGCAAACAACTGCACATGATTTATGGCAGTAGGTACGTGCTTTCACCTGCCCTACAGTCTCGATTTTAAAGCTGAAAACGTTAATTGTTATTAAAGTGTCTGTAACTTTAACCTATCATAATGACGAGACGAGCTTTGATTTGTGCCCGTCCGTGTACTAAACCAGAGCCAAGCCTGTGTGATCCCCGTGTTTGAGGCAAGAGCCTGGGACAACAAACGCACTGGACCCAGGTCAAGTCAGCGTCATCCCTCGTGTGTCTGAGACGAGCCCGGAGCCCACTTTTAAATAGGAGATTTCTACGCTCAGTGCGAGGTTTTAATGACGGTAAAGGCTCACACTGACGGGCTTCACGAGTAAAGTGTTGCACCTGTTTGTCTCCAGCAGAAACGATCGTCTGTTCTGCTGACGCTGACACGCTTTCCCACATTTCTCTCTCTATATTCTCTTTTTTTTCTCCACTTCATACGCGACGCACTTTAATTGCCTGCACGAATTCTCTTTACTTGGCATATTAAGCCACTGTATTTAGTAAGTAGTGTAGTAGAGTAAAACATTTTTTCTCGAGTTGAGAAATAAAACGCATGATCTATGCAGCACTTGCGCTTGCTTCTCCTGAGAGCTGTCAATCATGGCGAACAGCGCCAGGGTCACGTGTATCAGCACAAGTCTTGTTTATTCTCTGAACCTGAGCAGCGCCCAGACTGAACGCAGAACGAACGGAGTTATAATTAAATAGCCTACAACAGCCATTCCCAAACTTTTCAGAGCTGTGGCCCCCCTATTTGAAATAGGCCCCCACTATTTAAATTAAGGGCCCTAAAGCAGCAAAAGGTTAATGCCTCTGGACTTAGTGTGGGGTTAAAATAGTAAAGTAATTAAATCAAGAATATAAAGTTAGTTTAAAACTCAATTTTCTGTCATGCTTGTTGTGTGAACAACCTTTGGACGCCCCCTGCAGAGGCCCTGAGGCCAAGCTGACCGGGGACGTCTATTTTTTTCGGTCAGCAGCACATTTTACCCGCAAAAGATCGGCAGGTGCCGGCTACGTATCCTCTGGTTAACAGTAAAGAAGACACTCGGCTTCTCTGCGACATCAGCGGCTACGACTCCATCCAAAACGAACACGCTGAAGGACTTTATCTTTCTGTTTTTATGGATCAATCCCACAACTTCTCTCACATTAACAGGCCCACGATTTGTCAAGTCGCCTCGAGCCGGATTGATCTCTCAAGATCAATCTACGTAGCCCTGACGTAGCCCCCGACCCCCCTTACTGGCTCGAGCCGACTGGACCGCCTTCACCATCTTGAACACACCTAATGTCATTTCTAGACTCTATGTAACATCAGAGTGTATTGTCCACTCAAAATTGCGCAGTAATTGCAGACACCTGCTGTGGAACCAATCACACTGCTGTTCTTTTTACTGAGAAACTCCTTTTCCTCTTTACCAATGCTTTTCTATTGAGTTTGAGGTGTTTGCAATGGGTTTGTGGGAGGAGTTTATGTGGTTAGAGTCACTTTATGTGAGTAACACATGTAGACTGATTTAAGATTTATTTTTTTACCAGCAAAATTAGAAAGAGCACCATTAAAAACAGCACTGAGCTCCATCTGAGAGTCACATCAGCAACAGTAAAAATGGCCAAGCTTTGCAATAAACCCTTACCTCCAGATTTGGATAAACACTGTCCTGTTTGTTTCCAAAAGCGCCGCCGTACATGGTGAAGTCTTCAAGGCTCATCTGGAGAACACATTTACAAGAATATAAAAACACTTATAAAAACAGGAAGAACTTCAGTGTTCAGTACCTTGTCCTGCAGAAAAAGCACCACATTTTTGGGCCCCAGATTCAGAGCTTTTTCCAGGTAAGACGACAACTGCTGCTGCTCCACGATGTGTCCAGCAGGGGGAGCCACCTGGACGGGGATGGAGGCCCTGTTCACACAATAACATTTAATATACAGTAGATGAGCAGAGAATGGTCTATGATATTATGTCATTATTGTAGTCTTAGATAAAGCAAAGGCAGAAAGATTATTCTGTCTTGTGCCAAGAATTTCTTTGATTGATTAAAGCTCTAGAAATTTGCCAATAACACTATAGATATTTATGTGATGATTATCCCAAGAATAGTAGCATTTTTTGCTAGTTTCGAATGCAAAAATACTTGTCTTTCTCTATTTGTAGCAAAACAATAATTTGACAAATCTTTTTTAAGGCCGTAAAAATTTTAAGTCAGTCAGTTTCAAACTTATAGTCTAATTTAATCTTAGGTCATTTTTCCCCAGTGAGAATGAAAAACATTTTTGTCTGTAAATATAGGCAACATTTCCAGAACAAGTTGTATAAAAAATCTTAAACCAATAACTGATTAATCGAAAGAATATTGCCCATCTAATCGATTAGCAAAATGACTGTAGGTTGCAGCCTTCAGATTATTTGATTTAACTTATTAGCATGGATATATAGAAGAAGATTCAAAGAATTTGTCATATTAGTAAGATAAATAATGTGCTTTTGTGTTAAATTAATTTATGTCAGTGGAAATTACATGCAACATCTTTTAAATTTTTACTTTGGGTAAACAAAATTTAAAAATTGAATAAATAAATAATATTTTCTTCGTTCTTAATCATTGAATTTTCATTTAAAGCCGTACATTTGAGCAGAATCCTCCTAGCGTCCACAAACTGTATTAGAAACACGACACTGCACCTGTCACTTGATATTTAAGCCTTTAGGAAACACACACAGCTACACAACAGCCAATACTAATAAGAAGTAGCCTAATAAACCGCAAACAATCCTACACAATATTGCTATTTTAGTGAGAAACGTATTTTCGAAGATGAAATAAATAATAACCTTGCATTGCTCAACAGAATCCCGTTATCTCAGCGGCACGACACCATTTTACCGAACGTTTATTAAAATATTGACTGAATTAAATGGAATAAAATAAAAGCACGCACCCTTCGCTGGTCCACAGGATGAGCGGCACCTGTTCATCGCAGTCTCCGGTGGGAAAAACGTGAAATAAAACCAGGAAAAGGGCGAAAAGTCGAAGGATGCGGCGGAGATGCGGGGCTCGAGCGGGCGCCATCTTTGACAGTAGCAGCAGGATGAAGGAGACGTGCGTGAGGCGTGCGTCGCTACGTCACGTGACCACATCAAAGACAGGCGGAAAGGATGAGGACAGAGCGCACAGCAGTAGCACTGGTCTCCTTTATTTACTATAACAAATTGAAAATACGCCGCCCACGTTTACTCTTCCTAGATAAAGTTTTATTGTTTGGGGAGGGGCAAACAAATCTTTTTAGCTTATATTTTATAGTTGTGTTGTATAAAATATGATATTTATAGCCTACTGCAAAAGAAAGTCATTAAAATCGTAAATTATGTTGATTATTATGCCATAACAAACCCATTATTCATTAAATTAAATGTTTAAGATTTGCTTAAGATTACATGATCGTGTAGATCTAAATACAGGTAGGCCTATAAGGTTCATAATTACAAGCTCCCTCCTGAATAGATTTGTACCGAAGCTCAGTACTGCCACTCTCTACTTTTTTTTTCTTTTTTTTTTTCTTTTTTTTAAGTTGAATCACAAAATTTCATGACTGCAGCTAGGGCGTTCCTGATAACGCAGACTCGAGAGCGTTATATTTTCAAAATAACCTTTACCCAAACCCTTTCCCTATTTACCCATTCACCTAAACTTAATCACGGTCCCTCCAAATCCAGCTGTCTAGCGCTAACTTCAATGGAGGCATTCCCATTTTGCACTGGAACACTCTTTTTGGCTGCAGTCGCCACAAAAATTAAATATGATTGGAAAAACTGCCACAAAAACTATGTAAACATTAGTTGCAGGTTGTTTAAAGTTACTTTTGTTTAGCCTAAAGGTTAGCTTTAGCCATAATGTTTACAGACGAGTTGATTCAGTTGGAACGCTCGCTTAGCTTTCAAACAATGTACAGCATGTGTAAGTTCTGTATGTGATTATTACAACATTTGATGTTTGATTGTGGCTAACTTAAGCTAACTGCAGCTAATCTGGACGTTCAGAAAGTGGGTGTGTGAATATTTGACATTTTATTATTTTAAGTTAACATTAGCCTTGAGACACAACATGCGATCGTGTGTTGTTGTTCACAGATCTTATTCAAATAACCTCAGACACAGATCTGAATGCCAAAGCTTTTATTGCCATTTTAATCAAAGAAGCAGAAAAGGAGGTGAAATGAGAGAAAAACATGCAACAGAGTGGAAATCTAAACAAACTACAGAATGCAGAAGATTCTTAGTTCTTTTTCAATCAGCATAAATTATTTGCAGCAGAGAATTTCCTCGTGAGAAAACGCTTCTCAGAAGTTTTTCAGATCAAACCGGCTGCACCTGTCAAACAAACACAAAAGGCAACATTAAATACAGCATATATAAAAGAGACTTATACAAAAGCATGTTTTTGTAACTTAAATGTCCTAAATGTTTGTTGGCATGCTCTCTAGTTTTACTTCTGAAAAAATTGGCTTTAGAGTTTGCCGACTAACAAAGTAACGTTTTGAACAAACTAGCATAGTTTGTTCAACTAGCGCATCATTGTACAATTGATGCAGCTGAAACCAACTAAATATTTTCTTTACATGTAGCTTCTTTTTCTATTTTACCTTTATTTTGACTGTTTATTTGTCTCCATTGACTCTCATGTATTTCTTGCCACTCAGATCTCACATTTAGAATAATGTGATGTCACCTGCAGAATTTCTATTGAACAAACCAGCACAATGGTGTTTGTTTTTCCCACAGCAGAGCAGAGCTCATACTCTAAAGGACTAAAGAAATACAACTGTTGCAGCTGAAGTTCACAAATTTCCCATTGAAACTCTTTTGGGAGGAGAAATGGCCCCATGAAAGAGTGTTATCGAGGCCTGGTTCTTGGTACTTTCATGTGCAAAAACTAATTTTGAGATTCAGACTCACTGTTGCAGACGTAGCCGATCTTCAGGTACTTGTAGGTGCCACGGCACGGATCTCCAAACCGGGAGCTAGAGGCTCTGATGGAGCAGCTGTTCTTACCGTTGCAGCTGGACAAAAATAACACAAAAAGTTAAAGACAAATCACTTAGACGTCCAGGCAAAGTAAAAATACTTTAGGCTGAGAGGAGAGGAGTTTGTTTATGATTCATTCAATCGATTTTTATTTTCAAAGCAAAACTTCTTGGTTCTGGATCTGCTTTAGTTTTGGTTTAGTTCAGACAGACTTTGGAAAAGCGCAGACACACGCTCAACGTGAACTCTTTGTAGCTGTTTACTGGACACCTCCACCTGCAGCACGTCTGGAGCTACTCAGCTGCAGATCAGTTGCTCTGTCCTGCAGGTGAAGGTGTCCAGGTTCACCCCCGGTTAAATGTATGATGAAGCTTCTATGAAAATAGTAATAATAATAGTAGTAATAAGAATATACTTATCTTAATGTAAAACAAGACTCACCTCGAAGCCGCTTGTAGTGTCGCTGAGCGTGAACATTTTGTCCTCCGCACATCACCTCTGGGACGTCCAGACGAACAAGTGGTGGTGTCACGTCGGCCATAGTAAGCTGAGTTTACACGGATCACCTGGCCCTTCCCTGTGAGAAGAGAAACAGTATCAGGCAAAGACTTTTGTACGTGTTAAACACAATAAGGTTCACACATACCACACCGGAGGTTAGCAACTCTGTTCTCACATCCGACACTGGTCCGAACAGGACTGGCCACGCAAGTGTAAGAGATCTTCAGGTATTTGTAGGTGCCACCACACGGATCTCCAAACAAGGAGCTACGGGCTCTGACTTTGCAGCCGATAGAGTTGTCACAGCTGGACAAAAATGAGACATAAAATTATAAAGTCAAAGATGTCAGTCCATCATCCAGGCCGAGTAAAAACAACAGACTTTAAGAGAAAGCAGCAGGAAGAATCCTCAAGTAAAACATCAGACAATATCAAAGATTATATAATAACATAATGAAGAATATACTTGTATAATTAAAACTAGACTTACAATTGGGCCACTTTATCTGTGACTGACCGCGCACAGTTTGTATTTCGGACTTCAGACTGAGAACGTCCAGCAGAGCATGTGGTAGAGTCAGTTCGGCCGTAAACAGCCAAGGCCACACGGATCACCTTACTCTGACCTGAGAGAGACACAACATCAGACAAAGACTTTTGTAGGTCTAAAAGTTAAACATGTTATAACACCTACGAGTCAGACGTACCACAGCGGAGAGAAGCGAAGATTTCCTCACATGCCACAGAGGTTTTGTCTGCACAGAAACAATCACATTATATCAGGTTTTCTCTGTACAATGTGTGAGAAAACTTATGTCCAACTAAGCAAAATCCTACTTTGAAGAACAAAAGAACCTGACAGATCTTCACAGAGTTGAGTGACTCACCTGCGGACACCTGCAGAGCTGCTGCAGCCAGACCTGAAACAGTTCAAACATGTTAAAAACACATGTATTTGTGGTTATAGTAGATGTGGAGCTTCTGAAGGTTGGACTCACAGATTGCACCGATGAAGCTCAACATTGTGATGATGAAGAGTCACTGATGAACTGAACACGACAGTCTGATCGGCTCTTTTATACACAACACAAGAGGAAACACACATGTGCACACACCAAACACACGCACACACAGGAGAAAAGAAGGAAGTGAACACATGCAAAAGATTAAGATCTTATATGAACGATAGAGTTCATTTTTTTTACTAGAAATAAATTTCACAAGTTTACTCTGCGTATACAATGAGTACAGCAAAAATACAGTACATATAGTACATATACTGTATATACAGTACATACTATACAGGCTAGTGGTGTGCAGTCTGTCTTTTTGTGGGAATCTGAGGAATGACGGTGTATCCCTCTTTCATCCAGGAGAGATCCATAGAACAGATCCAGATCTGATCTCAGGTCTCTTTCATCAGATTGAAAATGACTTTTCGGATCATATAGTAAAAACGTCTTGGTCTTCTAAAACACAGTTCAGATGACAACTTTGAAGCCTTTCTACTATGAATCTAAGAGATGTACTGTGGATATATAAAGGGAAAAAACTACTTGTTTATTTTAATGTAATATGTTATAATACGTATAACATAAAATAATATAATACTTAATCTATGTTGTATTCATTTATGCTTTTGGAACACTGGACCAGAGCTACACCCTCCATCGAGTGCTCCAGGGTTTACAGGAGTTTGCCACAGTCCACTTGTGTCCTGTGGTGGGTGTTGCAAAGTTTGGGGTCACTGTCTGACCGGAGCAGGAGCTGTGTTCACTTTGCTGCAGTGAGTCAAAGCTATTCTCAGTGAGTGCATGTTGGATTCCCCCAGGGCTGCACTTTGTCACCGCTTCTGTTCATTGTTTTTATGAACAGAGTTTCTCTTTGCAGTTAGGGACCAGAGGGTGTCCGGTTTGAGGACCACAGGATCTGATCTAGACTGTTTGCAGATGATGTTGTCCTGATGCTTCATCAAACCAGGACCTGTAACATGCACTGGGACGTTTGAGCCATGTGTGAAGCAGCTGGGATGAAGATAAATAGTCTATTAGCATTTTTCAATCTTCCAAGGCACTCACTTCACTTTACAATCTAAGATCCACTCATCCAGTGTACAAGACAAGTGTCTTGCCCAAGGATACAACACTCCACTCCTGCCGTCACACTGTGGCACCTGGTGTTCCAGCGTCTCCCATCCAAGTACTAACTAGGCTCTAACTTGCTTAGCTTCTGAGATCTAAATCCGAGGCCATGGTGCTTTGCCCTCTCTAGGAGGTGGAGAGTCCTGCCCCAAGTGAAGGAGTTCAAATATCTCACAGTCTTGTCCACATGAGGGAAAGATCATTTTAGCAGTTACAAGTGCCTTGTGTAGTCAACAATGAGCTAGTGCAGGAATAACAGATAAACTTTCCTTTAATCTGGAATATTTTAGATCAAGAAATGCATATTTTACAGTTGTTGACTTTGTAATTTAGCACTACAGTACAGTATGTAGCTTTTATAAGAATTAAACTGAATTAAGTAGAAATGCACCGTACAACGCCGCAAGATCAAATCTGCAGACGTAAAAAAAAAAGTCTGGCTACTTCAGAACTCTGCAGCTCGGATCATCACCAGGACACCCACCATTCACCACATCACTCCCATCCTACAGCAACTACATTGGCTACCAATTAAACAACGCATCAATTTCAAAATTCTCCTCACCACATTCAAAGCCCTTCATAACCTCGCTCCTCAGTACATCTCTGATCTCCTCAACATTTACACTCCCTCCCGCTCTCTGCGCTCCTCCTCTTCTCTCCAGCTCTCTGTCCCCCCTGCCCGTCTTGTCACCATGGGGGCAGAGCCTTCAGTCGCTCTGCTCCCCAGCTCTGGAACTCCCTCCCTCCTGACCTCCGTAACATTGACTCTCTTCCTCTCTTCAAATCCAGACTCAAAACCCACCTGTTCAGTCAATCATACAACTCATGATCCATCATCCAGCTTTGTATTTTGGTTTTATGTTTATTGTACTGTTTATATGTTTTTTATGTGTCCTGTACAGTGTCCTTGGGTGTTTTGAAAGGCGCTTATAAATAAAATGTATTATTATTATTATTATTATTAACTTATGAATAGTGGAACATGATAAGGGCTCCTCTCTGTCTTTGCATTTGCCTAAACTGATTGTCAACTCATTGCCATCTTGTTGCCAACTCATTGTTGCTTATCACTATCTGAGCAGAAGTCATTTGGAGAAGACGGTTGACCACTTTGCCCAGACAGTCCCCGTTGCGAAACCATTTCATAATGCAGACATATAAATGTTATCATTTAAAAGTGCACCGTGTAACTTTTTGACACAAAATAAACATAAATAAAACATGTTTTTTCTAGTGCAGATGCCTTTGTGCCACCAAGTAAATAATATGCTTTACACAGTCCCATGTTAGTCTTAACACACTTGTTAAGCCCCCTCTGGGGCTTATATGCAACAATACTAGCAATGGGACAATTCACTGAAGTCACAATTCGGTTTTACAGCCACAATTTTCTATTTTCTACGTATGATTTTGTTATTTTGTTTTTATCTATATTTACAAAAAATCCTTAAAACACAAACTAAACCATAATAAATTACATTTAAAACAAAGCCACTGTTGTTAGTGTCAGAGCTTGTATTTTTATGAACATTTGAACAGTAAACAGTAAACCTGCAAAATTTTATTCAGGTTTTAGAAAACACTCCTTTAATCATTTTACCTGCCCCCTGTGATTTTATTGTGAATGATTTTAACAGCAGACTACAAAATACTCTGGATAAAGTTGCTCCAGTTAAGTTAAAAAAGGCCCCCATAATTTCATTGTCTTCAGTGTTTGTTTTATACCATTTTTTGCTCTTACTCATCTCGTCTTTGCTTGCACCTTATTGTCAATGTTTGTGTTGTATATCTTGATTTTATCATTCCGTTGCATATAATGATTTTAATCCGATTAAATTCATTAGGTCTTCTGTTATAGTTATATGTTGTTTTTTCTTATGAACAGACCTCTGTTTGTATCCATACCTTGACAGTTTCAGCTGCACACTGTAGCCTTCTTCAGAAGTGTCACTTGGTGTTCCTGTGACGTGTCTGGTCAGCTGGTTTATACAGGTTTTGGCGCCATTTTCCTACTTGGGACAGTAGGACGATGGCGCCATCTGCAGTCCGACCTCTTCAGAACTGTGTCCCAGGTGTGAGAGAGTTGATACGCCCCCTCGTCCCGATTAACAGTCTGGTGGGCGCGTTTTCGGATTTCGATGGTATCAACTCTCTCACACCTGGGACACAGTTCTGAAGAGGTCGGACTGCAGATGGCGCCATCGTCCTACTGTCCCAAGTAGGAAAATGGCGCCAAAACCTGTATAAACCAGCTGACCAGACACGTCACAGGAACACCAAGTGACACTTCTGAAGAAGGCTACAGTGTGCAGCCGAAACTGTCAAGGTATGGATACAAACAGAGGTCTGTTCATAAGAAAAAACAACATATAACTATAATGATTTTACTTATGGCTTAGCCTCCCTCTCTTTGAAAAGCACTTTGGTGATTTTTGTAATCTGTGAAATGTGCTATATAAATAAAGATTAGCCTACTTACTTACTCACTTATTTACTTACTTACTTACTTACCCTCCAAACCGGGGGCCCCTTGGAAACGAGGAAATAAAACAACTAAAAAGAAATTGCAGAAGGGCAGAAAAAATGGAGGAAAAACAAAATAACAGTGAACTATCAAATTTATATTCAACACTTAAAAATGTACAACATCACCATCAGAAACAAAAGAAATGCATATTTTGCCAAAATTCTGTCTCAAAAAGTTTAAAATAGCCACTAAACTGCTCGATTGCTCTGGTCTGGATTTACACACAAACGTAGCAGCGAATTTTCAGACACTGAATTTTTTTACACTAAATTTCAAAACATAGCAACTGTATTTGAACTTGTTGAATTTTAAAGAATTGTATGTTAATGCAGTCAATTTTAGGACAGTGTATTTTGTACCAGTGAATTTTTAAGCATTTTAATTTTTGACACTGAATTTTTTCACCTGATTTGATGTTTAAAAAATATTCAAATGCTAAAAAAAACTTGTTACATAAATTCAGTGTTCAAAAAAAGTTTCAGAAATGAAAAGACAAATTAACCTTTATACTCTTCTGACATGTGATTCACAGATGAAGCTGTGTCTGGGCTTTGTATTCACGTGTGGAAGGCTGGGTTTTTTTAATTCCTTCGTTTAAAAAAGCTACAGCCTTCAGGGTTTCCGCTACATGTAATTGATCGTGGCGCACCGCCACGGATAAATAAAAGCCGCCACACTTTCAGCACTTTTTTTTTTCGGGCAGCTTGCGCGCGGGCCGGGGCTGGCTAATCGAGAGAGTCGGGACGTTTCCCAGTGGGCCGCATGACTTTTGGGCCGGTGTCCTCCGTGGTTTAAAAGAGAGAGAGAGAGAGAGGCATATGTGCTGACAGTAATGGGAGGAGCCTGCTGCTGCCTCGTCTATGATGTGATTCACAGCAAATCGCGCATAATCAAAGACTTTTGACACATTTTGGAGCCCAAAAACACGTTCCACATCCCATAAGCTCTCAGTCAAACTTTGTTTCAAGTAAATCCATTGTATATTCTCCAGGGGCGGAGCTAGCCTTCTGGGGGCCCTAGGCGAACTTAAGTTTGTGGCCCCCCTAAAGAATAATTTTTCTTTGCTTTTTCCCTCAAATATTTATTATTTTTCTGTATTGCTCCCTTTTGCTTGAAATTACATACTTGATTATTACATGTCAGAGTGTGCAGCTTCAGCAACATTTTATACAAGTGAATATCTCAAACATAAATATGTGTGGGGGGGGTCTGGGGGTCCTCCCCCAGGAGATTTTGGCTAAAATAGATGTCATTTCCTGCAATTTGGGGAGTATTGGTTCTATTTTCAGCAGTTTTTAATGAATTAATAAACTTATTTAAAGTGCCTATGACAGGTTGAATTACTCATTTCACTAAAACAAAACGTTAAGATCATAATATTGATGATTTTACTAAATAGTTTTCAAAGTTAATCCCAGTTTTGCAATTTGTTTGAATAACAAATGTACTTATAGAATTCGAATTCGAATTTATTTATTTTGTCATTGTCAGGTAAAAAACAATGAAATGACAGTTGGCTCCTCCATAGTAAGGCAATGCAATTTGTCAGTAAGCTACATGAGTGGGGTAACTAACAGCCTGTGGATAAAAGCTGTTCTTCATTCTGTTAGTCCTTGTCTTCACCTAAAACTAAGAGGAACCCAGCCGCTGCGACCACTCGCACCGCCATCTTCCGGAACCTCTAATGTAACAGCTTTTCACTTCTTGAGACATGAAAATACACAACACGCTCATTTTGTTATATTTTTGTTTTTATGGTCCTTAAAATGTTTATTGTGAAAAATTTAAAATGTCCTCATCCCTGATGTCATCAGTCTCTGCTCAACTTCCTGTTATTTTCAAACTTTTCTTCACAAACTTGATCTTGATTCATATAAAACTATCATTTATATTTACTACTAGTGTTAATCTACTAAATTCAAATGAAATGGGAAATTCGCACAAACTTGTCACACGCATTTTAAAACTAAGCTATAAATTATTGTAATAGCTCACATTTGTGGCCTTCTAGAAAAAGGCCTACTTTGAACCAGTGAAAACGCACCGCGCATCGCCGTTAACTCCGCTACGAAACTTGCAGAGGTAGGCCTATTATTTCACCAGCTGTTTTACTCATAACTTTGACAATATAAGGCGGATTGTCAAAAGATAAAACTGACTAAAAGCTTACACTGTGTAGAGCAGAGATATGGATCCAAAATCGTTCTAGCAGTGTTTCGTTTTGCCCTACTGGCTCTTAATGACTTGACTTATTAATTCCAGGGAGAGGGGAAGTCTTCTCGTTTAATGCCTTTAACACTTTGGCCATGGTTTATTTTAGTGTTTTAAAGCACAGGCTGCGTGTGGGTCACTAATTCCATGGCATCATTTACTGAAGGGATAGGGAAGATGCCGAGCTCAAGAGCAAGCAAAGACGCACAGCACCAGGGCCAGCGAGAGGGAAAGAGAGAGAGATAGAGTGGAGAGAGAAGAGAGAGGCAGCAGGGTCATTTTCGGTAGTGAGCATGTATTTGTTTTGAACAGTTTACAACATTTGTACATTAACCAGAACACTTAGCCTATGCCAAAGGAGCAGGTGCTTCCGCACCACCAGGGCTCCATCTGTGCGTGCCCTAAGTATGAGGCTGCATCACGAATGACTCGGGACGATGCGAGGCCCTATCAGACTCGAGGCCCTAGGCGGCCGCCTACACTTGCCTAATGGTAGCGCCGCCTATGATATTCTCAGAGTTACGAGCAAAAACGGCTGATGAACAAACACTACAGCAGATTTATATGCGCGAATCACCGCAGCGGAGCGAAGCACATTTCCACACAGAACTTGACAAAAGATTCAGACACAAATTTGTCTTTGTGGACCAGAACAGGCTTTATGTGTTTGTGTGAGCGCGTTCTTCGTGTGTGTATGAGCGCGCACTGCTGTGGAGCACGGGAGAGGTGAGGAGGAGGAAAGGTCCGGACTATGACCATGTCGTGACTAAAACTAAGAAGTTTTCTACCTGTGAAGAGAATGTATGAGAGGTGGAGTAGACATTGGTTAAAAGATAAATAATAATGAAAAAGAAAGAAAAAAAATCAAGAGAGAGAGGTTTCCTGAGCGGGATTCGAACGTGGGTGCAGAAAAGGCAAAAAATTAAACGCACAGTTCTTATCTATTCAACCACCCGCTAAGTCACGTGCATTGAAGAACAAATGGGCCAATTTAATGGAGCTCAACAATGGAAGTCCGCACTGGTTCCAGAAGAGTTTTGCCCCATGTTATAGTGCCATAGGCTTTTCTAAAAATTCAAACTTTAAGAGTTTAAAGACATACCGCTGGCTATCCAGCTATGTGCTAACTCAGATCCACAGCGTGGTTGTTTCCCGTCTAAAAAGCACATCTATAGACCCATTTACTGTTAGTAAACAAAGATGGCTGCGCGCGCTAACTGGTGCCCTGAGTGGTGCCCCGTCTCAGGCTTTTCAAGCTACGCTGGTGCATTTTCATTAAAAAATCGCAAAACTTTCTTTAAAAACTTAATTCAACAAACAGCAAGCGACTCCAGATCCATGTACAGTTAGCTACTGAATGTTCGCATGATGTTAGTAAGTGTCCCGACATTCAGCGACCTGATATTTACTTATATTTGATGGAAAAAACTCATGTGCACAAGAGAACAGCTTTAAGCTACAAATCCCTTGATGAGTTTGACGTCGTAATTTGCGGAAAAGCAGGAGGTGAGTTACCACGACATTGCTTAAGATTTTTGTGTAAGTTGTGTTAATTATTTATCAATTATCAGTGGAGAATTAGACTCACAGTAAACTGCTCCTGTGTGGCATTATTTTGTGCTGATTTCTACAGAAGATTATTGTATAAAAGACTCCGAGGATATACTTCCATGACTCTGAGGCAATGTATTTGTTTTGATAGTGATCCCTCATTGTTTCTATAGATTTTAGCGGCAAGCTAATTAGCCCGAAAAAATCACGAGTTATAAAATGTGTCACTGGTGCAAACCCAAGGAACACATTAGGAATGGTCAGAGTTTCGTTTGAAGTCATTGTTAAGTTTTCTAACTTTTTAATATCGTTAGTACAGCTTACTCGTTTTCTATAGAAACTTATGGGGAAACTTACAAAGCTGAAAAAACGTTTTTTAAACAAAAATGTAGATGTTA
Source organism: Mugilogobius chulae (assembly GCA_038363315.1). NCBI lineage: Eukaryota > Metazoa > Chordata > Actinopteri > Gobiiformes > Gobiidae > Mugilogobius > Mugilogobius chulae. The sequence continues at coordinate 38,490,006 of CM076398.1, forward strand.
TGCTCCTGACTTACCACATAGCTGCTTAGCCCCGAGGACGTTTCCAAACTTTTAATATAATTTTTTATCGAATCCCCTATGGCAATTTAACATGGGGTCCAAAATTGTGGAACCAGGAAGTGGGCGTTCACTGTAGAGCTCCATATACTGGAGAGAGTGCATGGTTTTATCAATTTTTTAAATAATTTTTGGCAACTTTTATAAGACAAAAATGAATATTTATCATATCTACAAATATATTCTAAGTGGATTATATTTAAAACATAACCGTTAAGCAACCTGTCATAGGCACTTTAAATGACAGGTTTAACTACTCATTTCACAAAGAAGTAGTTAAGATCAAGACGTAGTTAAGATCAATATATTTAAGGTTTTACTAAACATTTTTCTAATTTCATTCCAGTTTGGCCATTTTTAGCATTAAAAACTTACTTCCTGTTCATCAATGATGACATCACACTAGGTAGTTGCCTAGCGACCATTTAAAGGTTGTATGGAGGATTTTTCAAATCCAACAGCTGTTTGCTGTTTTTCAAATGATGCACTTGGTGTTTCTCCTCCCAGGGCCACACCCTTCACTGCTGACTGGGCCAATGAGTTACTTAGGAACACTGAGGGTTTGCTTGACAGGTTAACAGACCAATAGATAACGAGGTACCTCGTTATCTATTGGTCAATGTTTTACAGGCCTCATCATGTCCACAGTTTATATATTTTTATAATTATGTTTTTGTTTAGCATAAGTACAAGGCTGTTACAAATCTATGCAACTGTTTTTGACCAAGACTGACAACAAACAATTTTTGAAAATCCTCCATACAACCTTTAATAAATTGGGCCCAAACTCTTCAAATGTAACTTTTTTTAAACTTGAGCCATAAAAATATACTACTCACTTTTTTGTTAAATATGTGTGTGTACAGGCCAGGGCTATAAAAATCAGTTTCTTGTGAGAAAATTGAAAATGTCTCCCTGGTGTGATGTCATCAGTTTAGAACTCTGCTCTACTTCCTGGTATTTTCAACATAGTTTCACATTTTTCTCCACAAACTTGTTAATGATTAACGTAAAATTATTATTTATAATTACAACAGGCATTAATCTACCAAACTAAAAAAAAAAATTGAAAAACGTTCAAACCTGTCATATGCACTTCAATCACGGTCCCTCCAAATCCGACAGTCTAGCGCTAACTTCAATGGAGGAGTTCCCGTTTTGCACTGGAACACACCTTTTTGGCTGCAGAAAAATTTAATATGACTGGATTAACTGCCACAAAAACTATGTAGGCCTAAACATTAGTTGCAGGTTGTTTAAAGTTACTTTTGTTTAGCCTAAAGGTTAGCTTTAGCCATAATGTTTACACACGAGTTGATTCAGTTGGAACGCTTTGAATTCTATAGGTTCTTAGCTTTCAAATAAGGTACAGCGTGTGTAAGTTCTGTATGTGATTATTACAACATCTGATGTTTGATTGTGGCTAACTTAAGCTAACTGCAGCTAATCTGGACTTTCACGAACAGAGAAAGTGGGTGTGTGAATATTTGACATTTAATTATTTTAAGTTAGTATTAACCTTGAGACACAACGTGCGATAGTGTGTTTTTGTTCTCAGACACAGATCTGAATGCCAAAGCTTTTATTGCCATTTTAATCAAACAAAGAAGCAGAAAAGGAGGTGAAATGAGAGAAAAACATGCAACAGAGTGGAAATCTAAATAAACTAATGAATGCAGAAGATTCTTAGTTCCTTGTGAGAAAACACTTCTCAGGAGTTTTTCAGATCAAACCGGTGCACCTGTGAAAGAAACACATAAAGGTAACATTAAATACAGTAGGCCTATGTATAAAAGAGACCTATACAAAACCCTGTTGTTGTAACTTAAATGTCCTAAATGTTTGTAGGCACGCTCTCTAATTTAACTTCTGAAAAAATTGGCTTTAGAGCTTTTCAACTAACAAAGTAAAGTTTCGAACAAACTAGCATAGTTTGTTCAACTAGCACATCATTGTACAATTGATGAAACCAACAAAATTCCCACTGAAACTATTTTGGGCAGTGTAAATTTTCCTGGAGAAGAAATGGCCCCAAGAAGGAGAGTTTCTCATGCCGTGTTTTTGGGACGTTCATGTGCAAAAACAAGTTTTGAGATGGTGGAACCAAACTCACTGTTGCAGATGTAGCTGATCTTCAGGTACTTGTAGGTGTGACCGCATGGATCTCCAAACTGGGAGTTAAGGGCTCTGATGGAGCAGCTGTTCTTGCCGTTGCAGCTGGACAAAAATAAGACAAAAAGTTAATGACAAATCACTTATACGTCCTGGCCAGGTAAAAGTAAAAAAAAAAAAAAGTTGTGAGGAGAAGAAGCAGCTTAAAGAGACAGTCTGTGTATGATTCATTTTATCAATTTTTAATTTCAACGCAAAACCTCTTGGATCTGGTTTAGTCTTGGTTTAGTTCAGACAGACTTTGGAACACAGACACACACTCAACGTGAACTCTTTGTAGCTTTTTGCTGAACACCTCCACCTGCAGTACGTCTGGAGCTACTCAGCTGCAGGTCGCTCCGTCCTGCAGGTGAAGGTGTCCAGGTTCACCCCCGGTTAAATGTATGAGGAAGCTTCTATGACAATAGTCAAGACTATTATCCATAGTTAAACCAAGACTCACCTCAAAGCCACTTTCTTGGTCACTGAGCATTGACAGTTTGTCCTTCGCACCTCACGCCAGAGACGTCCAGAAGAACAAGTGGTGGTGTCACGTCGTCCATAGTAAGCTGAGTTCACACCGATCACCAGACCCCGCCCTGTAGGAGACAACATCAGACAAAGACTTTTATATATGTTAAACACATTATAATGTATAAGGTTCACACGTACCACACCGGAGGTTAGCAGTGCTTTTCTCACATATGATACTGGTCACAAGAGAACTCGCCACGCAAGTGTAAGAGATTGTCAGGTACTTGTAGGTGTGACCGCACGGATCTCCAAACTCAAAGTTTTCGGCTCTGACGTTGCAGCTGTTCTGGTTGTTGCAGCTGGACAAAAATGAGACATAAAATTATAAAGTCAAAGATGTCAGTCATCCAGGCTAAGTAAAAACAACAGAATTTAAGAGAAAGGATTTTTGATACAACTAATCTTATTGGTACTTTTACATAAGTACGCTGAAAAAAAATTATCATTAAACCAAGGTAAGATGAAACATATATAGTAACATAATCAAGAATATACTATAAAACTAGACTCACATTTGGGCCACTTTATCTGTGACTGAGAGCACACAGTTTGTATTTCGGACTTCAAACTGACGACGTCCAGCAGAGCATGTGGTAGAGTCACGTCGGCCGTAGTCAGCCAAGGTCACTCGGATCACCTGACCCTGATCTGAGAGAGAGACAACATCAAGCCAGGACTTTTGTTTGTGTTAATCATGTTTTAATCTATACAAGTCAGACGTACCACAGCGGACAGGAGCAATGTTGTGTTCACATGCCACACTGGTCAGATCACCGGTATCTGCACAGAAACACATCATTCATTCTCAGTCCCATTATATCAGGCTTTCTCTGTACAATGTGTGAGATTGGCTTAAATTAGTTAATTTAGTTTTGAGTAAAACTGATGTCCAACTAAGCAAAATCCTACTTTGAAGTACAATAGGACCTGTCAGATCTTCACAGACCCTGAGTTGAGTGACTCACCTGCGGACACCTGCAGAGCTGCTGCAGCCAGACCTGAAACAGATCAAACGGGTTAAAACACATGTATTTGTGGTTATTGCAGATCTGAAGCTTCTGAAGGTTGGACTCACAGATTGCACCGATGAAGCACAACATTGTGATGGTGAAGAGTCACAGATGAACTGAACACGACAGTCTGATTGGCTCTTTTATACACACCCAAGCGGAAACACACATGTGCACCCCCACCCAAACACACACACCCCCACCTACACACACATGCACAGGAAAAAAGAAGGAAGTGAACACATGCAAAAGATTAAGATCTTATATGAACTATAGAGTTTACTTTTTAACTAGAATACTTATGACATAAAACATGATGATAATATATCTATGTTGTATTCATTTATGTTTGTGGAACACTGGACTAGAGCTACACCCTCCATGGAAAGCACCAGGGTTTACAGGAGTTTGCACTTGTGTCCTGTGATGGGTGTTGTAAAAGTTTGGGGTCCCAATACAACCAAAGGAAGAGCTGTGTTCACTTTGCTGCAGTGAGTCAGACCTGTTCCCAGTGCATTTTGGAGTTCCCCAGGGCTGCACTTTGTCACTGCTTCTGTTCATTGAGTTTCTCTTTGCAGTCAGGGACCAGAGGGTGTCCGGTTTGAGGACCACAGGATCTTCTCTGCTGTTTGCAGATGTTGTTGTTGATGCTTCATCAAACCAGAACATGCCTCATGCACTCAGACGTTTGAGCCGAGTGTGAAGCGGCCGAGATGAAGATCAGCTCCTCCAAATCCCAGGTTATGGTTCTCGATCGGAAAAATGTGCTTTGCCCTCTGCAAGAGGTGAAGAGACCTGCCCCAAGTGGAGGAGTTTAGATATCTCAAGGTCTTAGGTTGAAGAAAACAGCAGTTACAAGTACAATCTATACCTTCCAACAGTGAGCTAGTGCAGGAAATGTTGAGGATTTTTTTTTTTATTTCTGAAGAAAACCGATGATCTGGAATATTTTAGGACAAGAAACGCGTCTTTTACAATAGTTAATTTAGTGATTTTGCACTCCAATACAGTATGTAGCTTTTATAAGTATTAAACAGAATTAAAAAGAAGTGCAACGTACTTCGCTGCAGTCATTAGCGAGATAAAATCTGCAGGCATATAACTTCATCAGCTGTTTGTGGTTGTAACTCAATAAATACTTGTCCTCTTGTCCTATTGATGTGAAATAAATAATAACTTATGAATAGTAGAACATGACAAAGGGCAAAGCTTTGCATTTGCCTAAAGCTACGACCGGCTCTGAACTCATTGCTAATTATTGTCGATTCATTGCCAACAGCTTGTTGCCAACTCATTGTTGATTATCACTATCTGAACAGAAGTAATGTTGGACAAGACGGTTGACCACTCTGCCCAGACAGTCCCCGTTGCAAAACAATTTCATATTGCAGACATAGTAGGGGAGAGATTCATGTCCATATCTTTGGATCTGTACATCATACACTTATAAAAAGTACACCAAATGAAAGAGACATATCTTGGCTTTAAAATGTCTGTTTATGTCATTTTTGTAGGAAACTCCAGTAAAGACATACAAGCAGTTTAACAGACACTGTGACCTTGAGACAACTTACCCCGGTACCGGGGGGAGTTTGGGGGGTCTGGGGGTCCTTCCTCAAGAAAATTGGACCAAAATTATTACATTTTCTGCATTCTGATTAATTTAAGCAATATGACATAGTGATGGAACAATAAAAAATAGGATTATAGACCAGGTTTATGTTTCAATGAGGAAATGTAGCAGTTGTTATAAACCTAGGTTACTCAGGGGCGCCTGCAGGAGTTTGGGTGAGGGTACGCACAGTCACACGCATATGTGCGTGCGCTCTGTCACGCACGTGAAAGGGCAGTACAACATTGTTCATGCAATAACAAAGATGAGTGGGCGGGCCTAGGTGGTGGGTGAAAACAGGACTTTTCTGAGCACTGGAGCATCACCTGCAGGAGAATGTAAGATTACTCAAACGTATGTGGATTTTGGCTCAGATTAAAAATGTAGTTGCGAGGTAACAGTTGTAGAATGACCTCTACATGTGTCATATTTAGTGAACAAAAGACAATTATAAATCTCATCAAAAAGACAAAGTGGTGAAAACTAGGGCAGGGCAATATGGCCTAAAATTGTTACCTCGGTATAAAAGTGAACATTTGCGGTAATAGTTCAGAGGTTCTCAAACTTTTCAGCCCGGGACCCCCAAAATAATTGTGCAGCCACAACAACAAAAAATATATACTTTTGTTATCATTTTAAGTTACAAAGCCATTTAAATTAGGTTAAATTGTATTTATTTTGATAGTGTTTTGCTATACATGAACCCACATTCCCCCAAAAAAGTCATAATTGTAAAAATACATGAAGAACTCTTCTCGCGACCCCCAGATTTTGCTTCCCAACCCCCACTTTGGGAACCACTGATATAGCTGTTGATGTACCTAAGGCTAGTGCTCATCATTGTTATAATTATGTGATTCGGGCTATTTTAGTTACAGTGTACATAAGTTCCCCTTTCAAACCCCTTTAGCCTCTGCAGAGCCTCCACTGTCTGGGCTTAAGTGACTTTTGTTCAAGGTTTTAGAGAGATCCGATGAAAACTGCCAAGAGTGGCCAAGTATTCTTCTTTATAGGAACTTTGGGCTTCTTTGAGCCTTTTCCCACTGTAGGAACTTTTTTCAGTTCCTAGCACTTTTTTTTAGTTCCAGTCCCCATTTTAGGGGCATTCACACAGAGCAGGAACTATGGACTGGGACCACACGTTAGGAACTTTTTCACTCCTGCTCTGGGGCAGGTACTTTCCAATCAGACCAGGAACTTTTTTTAGTGACACAAGCACATTTACATTGCTATAGGCGTTTTCCCACATGAAAGTACCAAGAACTAGTCCTAACTTCCCTCCAGCCCCCGTTTAGTCAGAAGAACCACTCTGTCCTCATGTTTGTGTTCACACACCACCACGTTCTGAAAGTGGGTCTAACTGGCTTTAGCATTAGCAACAAAATAGTCTGTAACATTTAAATAAGTCATTAACTGGAAAACAAAAGCAAAATTATGATTTACAAAACCTAAAAACGTCACTGAAATTAAGAAACAATACAAAATTGCCGGTATTTTTGTAATTCCTATTAAAATGTATACAATAAACAATTTTGGGAGTTACTGCTTCTATCATTGCTTAAAATTATTTTTCTTAAGGATAAGGAAAGTTTGTCTAAACCTCAGAAAATATAAAACATGTTTCCAAACAAAGTTAGTGTTGTAAATGTGTTTGACTAAACAGGGCCAAAGGAATGTGGGGACTTAGTTCTTGGTACTCTCATGAGGGGAAAACACCTTTTATCTGGAAAGTCGCTAATTATTTTGACAGTCAAGGATTGTGGCTTTTTTTCAGGTTTTTCAAATTTTTTTAAGTTTGATCCATGAAAATATCCACACTAATGACAGAAATATGAAGCACAAAATGTGTTTTTAAATTTTATTAATGATAAGATGGTGAGATGATAAATGGGGCTGTGGTGCAAGTGCAATCATATCACGATATTCTACAGTTCAACTTTTCCACACGAATATAAACAATAATTAACTTATCTAACCGGTCTGCAGTTGGAGAGTTCCTGACACAGAGATAACGAGTGTCGTGGGAGATTATTTATCGTCATGTTTGTGGGTCAGATCGTATCATCCTGAGAATCCAGTGTCGCAAGACAAAGTGGTTTGTGCCGACTGTACCACGTCACGATGCCACATTGAGTCTGTTACCAGCCTCAAACAAACAATGAGTGTTCACTTTCATGTGGTCTTGTGATGGGGCCATAGATACGTCGTATGTGCACTTTACTTGACCCACAAGAACCTTTGAAGAAATAAGATGCAGTATGTTAATTTATAAATCCTAAAGTTGCACTCCTCATTCACAACCTCACACACACTACCTTAAAACAGTTAACAGAGGAGAGAATTTCTTTACTTTACACTATACAACGCCTCAATGCTTAGTACCAGGTGCTTTGGTACACAATATTCCCCTCAATAGACAGACAAAACAAACATATTTTGCATCAGAATAAATGGGCAGCAGCTTTTTGACGGTTGTGAAAATATAGTAAATGATTTATTTTTCAGACTTTTTTTTGCTCAAAGCTTAAATAATGACACTGGTTTGGCAGAATCACACTTGCACGCAGCAACTTTGATTATGGTTTTAATCAAATTCAAGAGAAGAAAATAAAGGAGAAATAGGAGCAAACATGCAGCTGTGTGGAAACCTAAACCAAGAAAAGAATTCCAAAGTCGTTCAGCGCTGATCGTTGGTAAAAGAGAATTTCCTTGTGAATAAAAGCTTCTTCTCAGGAGTTTTTTTCTGATCAAACCAATGCACCTGTAAAACACAAAAACTTGAAGCATGAAGAAGGACAAACGGTGAATAGAAGAGACTCACTTTAGCAGCAGTAGATGATCTTCAGGTACTTGAAGGTTCCAACACAAGGATCTCCAAACTCAGAGTTACTGGCGCTGACGGAGCAGCTGTTTCGATTGTTGCACCTGGACAAGAAACAGGTTAAGAAATGATTAAACAACGAGGAGCCGTGCATTACACAGATATATATTAGTATATTTAGTTCAAGTGAGTTGTTTGATCATTTTATCATTTATTAATTCATTAAACGTGTGATTTTTAACAACAGAAGTGAATACTTTGTCTGGACAACACACTAGGGTTGTTCCGATACCGGTGTCGGCAAAACGACCGTTATTTTTCAGGTATCGTATCGTTGAGTACTCATGCCAAATCTCCGATCCAATACCGACCCGTGTATTGTCCTGTTCTCTGCTCGTTGTGAATTAGCTGAATTACAACTCGATTATTGTAACTCTTTATATGGACTCTTTATATGAACATTTGCAGCAGGTCCACATGCCTGCTCACTGGTACAAAGCGTCAGCAGCATTACACCAGTCCTTGCATCACTGCACTGACTTCCAGTTGCTCAGAGAATTCATTATAAAATGTCACTTATGGTTTTCAAAAGTCTAAATGGTCTGGCTCCTTCATATTGCAGTTTCTCTCAGCTTCTCTAGGAGGTGCCCAAGTCTCACCTCAAGAGCAGAGGAGACCAGGCTCTGGAATAACCTGCCCTGCCACTTTAAAAGCTGTAGGCTACCTATAATTCATTTCTTTAGCCGATATAATACAATTTTTGGTATCAGGACTGGTATTGGCACCTATCCTGAGACAAACTATCGGTATTGGATCGTTTTTTGTTTTTTAAATGGTATCGGAACAACACTACACAGAACTAAGTGTGTGCTAAAACTATTCTCATGTTTTATTGGATTTAAATAAACATCATTTGTATTTGACATGATTTATATTTGAAGTGTATTTTCAGATAAAGTGTGAGGTTCAAGAACATTTCCTCCTGAAGCAGCTTTTGCAACAGGTTTGTGAAAATAATGATTCTAATCTTCTGTGTTGGTCTTTATTGTACATTTCTTCTTTAGTTCTTTGGCTCTAATAAATCTGCCTCGTTTTCCTTTAGAAGTTTCTCTGAGAGAATCTGGACAAAGAGAAGAGAAGGACAGAATGAGTTTGTGACAGACTGAAGTCAAACTCTGTGGATTTGAACTGTTTCAGACACAAACCTGCTTTAACCTGAAGGAAACATGTCTTTATTCTGATTTTAGGAGCATCTGTTGTTTATAAGTTGTAATATTATTTTATTAAAGGTTTGACTTTGTCCTTTTTGTGTGAGAAATGAAAGAAATCTCTGGAAGAAATGACATTCAGAAGAGTCTGTAATTTAAATAAAAAAGTTTCTTGAACTAACATAAAACTTTGAGGAGTTTTACCGAACAGAAACTGTAAATTAACAGGGTGGAATTGTAACAGTCATGTTTTGCCAGTAACATTTTTTCTCATCTTGTAACTCAGACTTACATTTGGGCCACTTTGTCCGTCACTGAAAGCTCGCAGTTTATGTTAGTGAGCTGATCCCAAGGACGTCCGGCAGAACATGTGGTGGTGTCACGTCGGCCGTAGTAAGCCGAGGTCACACTGATCACCTGACCCTGATCTGTGAGAGAGACAACAACAGGACATAACATCAGGACAACATCACTAACACTGAGCGGGAGCGAGTCCGGGGCAGGTCGGGACTCATGCAGGTAACACAGGACTTAGTAAAATTTTGAATTCGTGCTGTTACACAAACCTCTTGTAGTGATTTGGCATAAAGCAGCCCTTTGCGTTAACATTACCCTATTAATTGTGGAGTGGTTCGCCTGGGCTGTGTCCCAACGTCCACACTCGTTCCCTATTCACTCAGTTACTATACTGATTTATAGTTAATATACAAACTAAGGTAAGCAGCTAACGTTAGCATCTTTATGGCTAACGGCTTCAGTTATGAGTGTTTTGTTTCTTCTCCGGCTCAACAGTGAGTTTAAGCGGCTCCTTCTCATCTTTACTTGAGTCGTGTTGTTTATAGTTAAAGACCTGACGCTGTCCGTGTTGTTTTTTTCGATTCTCGCAATTAATTGTGTCTATATTGACCGTTCTAGTGCCCTCGATGCTCACTACTTTTCCAGATGCATTGTGTGTGAAACTTAGAGTGCACTACTTTTTGACCTGCTGGACATTCGGACACCACTACAAAATTCCGTGACCCCTGAATAGTGAACTATAGAGTGAATAGTGTGGATACAGTCCAGGTGCGTCCTCACCATCCTATGACGTCACACGCCGGTGTAACGTCGAGATGGCACTCCCCGTCGAGATGGGAACCCCCTTGTTTAAAGTTAGTGCTAGAAAATTATTAATATTTTTTTATTTTCATATTACTTTTGCTAACCCTCACCCAGGCCCCAATCCTAACCTTAGCCTTCGAATTATGCCTAAACTTAACCAAATTAATTGTAAACTATTTACCGCGGGAAGCCGCGGGAAGCTTGCTACGTCACGCACAGTCACAAAAGCTAGTGAGGGGTGCACGTCTCGATGGGGAGCTTGTTTCGACACCACACCGGCACCGCTGTGCAGGTTCGTGGCTAAAACATGTAAAGCCTGATGTTGATGTTCATAGTGATCGGAATGTAACACAACTATTGCCTTGCATCGCTAGTGAGCATCCGCTGTGAGACCAATTCAGTCTTTATTGGGCACGCTGCTAATGCTAATGTTTGTAGCGTGTGGCGCTGAGCCCGTGGAGAGAGCTACTGCAGCTGAACGGGAATGTTCTCAGTATGTCTGTGCGTTCAGCGCCACATCTAGTTACACAACAAGCATCACAGCAAATGCAGTATTTCCAACATGAACACATTCTTCATTTAGCCCTGATAAATCTGCTCAAAAAAACAAGGTCTTAAAAAGCGGTTTAAAGTTTAAGACCTAATGACCTTATTAAAGATCTTAAATTTTCCATTTCTAAATCAAGACTTTGAAGACTGTTTAAGAACCCGCGGGAGCCCTGCGACTTACTCATTACATTTCTTTAGTATTGCTTATCCAAGCATGACTACGCTTCCACACATGGAGGTTTAAATATAAGCTAAGGTCAGAGCTAGGGATGTCACGATATCAAATTTTAGAATCACGATTATAGAAAAAGGAAAAATCACGATTTTGCGATTATTCACGATTATCGGCATAAAGAAAAAAATATATACATATATATATATATATATATATATATATATATATATATATATATATTTTTAATCTAAATTATTGGCATTGGATTTGCTGACAGTGACAATACACAAATATTATGTAAATATTAATATTATGTATTACACAAATATGATGTAGCCTAGAGTAAAAATAATAAATGCAATAATTTGAAATCATTTAAAATAAGGTACCTTTGAAAAAAATAAATAAATTAGAATTAATGTCTTAAACAGATTATTAATCAAGCATTTTTTTAAACATTATTGTCCCTTTAATGATTGCTTTAATATTCTCAATACACTTACAATGAGGGATTGATTATCAACTATTATTAGCGATATCTGTCACGTGACTCATGGAGGCGACGTCACCCACACGTTTTGTTTTCCCAGCGTGTTGTCACGTGACCGCCTGCACTCGTCTCTGCTTTAGTTTTACTTTCAGATCAGAGTTTATGTCAAATGAAGCATAAATACTCGTTTATTTTTGCCGTGAGCTGCGCGACACTTTATGGAGCGCTTTGTTTAAAGGATACGTTATGTTGTTTCCTTACCTTTACTTGGATGAACAGCGAGGCATGATTTTATCGAAGATATGCTACATGTTGGATGTGTTAGCGGCGACTTTTCAAAGATACGTTTTGCCTATTGGACATCCTTCAGCCCGCACAAAGCCCTGGTCATCTTACAACAACCCCCGACTTGATTCTTTGGATGGATACAACTCCTTAAGCGCTAACTTCAGCTCCTTTCAACTTAGCGGTGAGTTGATGATACACTGTTCTCCGCTGGAGCTGCCCACTCACGGCAGTCACGTCACAGAAGACGTAAGACGTGTTTGCGGTTTACCGTGAGTTGTAAAACTTCTATGAATAATCTACCGTGGGAGAAAATATTCGCGATTATTGAAAAAACGGTTAATCTTGACATCCCTAGTCAGACTAGACCACTTCTGTGAGATGAGTTTGACAGAGAAGGACAAATTCTCTAACAGTTGACTTGGTGCCCATCCTACAGTTAAAAGCATCATGTCAACCATGGTGAAACTGCAAGTGGCCTTGTTAAGACGTTGCACAAAATTGACATTTCTGCAACTGAAAACTGAAAGAGTAAAGATGAGACGTACCACAGCGGAGAAAGGCAGTGTCATGTTCACACCCCACACTGGTCAGATGAGAGGGGTTTGGGACACCACAATCGTAAGTGCTCTCAGGTACTTAAAGGTCCCAACACAAGGATCTTCCAAACTCTGAGTTACTGGCTCTGACGGAGCAGCTGCTCTGAAAGTTGCACCTGCACAAGAAAATTAAGATTGGCTGTAGAAGTCAAGGCAGTTACAANAGACCTCCGGTGCCGGACCACAAGATTGTCATTGTGTCCTTGGACTACATTACTCAGTGTCTGCGTACACTGGGTGTTGCTGGATTTTGTTTCTGTTCCATAACATCATTTCAGTAGATCTGTTGGATGTGCCGAGTTTACTGGCCGAGAACATCTCACAATGTTTGAGGTTTTATACACGTTAAGTTGTTATTTGCACAATGAATAACTATGCAAGTAAAAATGCACTATATTTATTTTGTTTTGAGAAGTAAAAGAAGCTATTTCAGTCCCTTAAACTAGTATCGTCAGTATTGGTTGATATTGGGTATCGGCAGATGGTTTAGGCTAAAGTATTGGAAGTGAAAAGCTGGGTCAGTAGATGCTTACTGGTAACAAATGCAGAAGTGAGATGTTAGGGATGGGCCATTTAGACAGAAATGAGTATCTTTAGTTTTGGAAGATATTTAGTAAATCCAACAGAAATGTATTAACTTGTCTTTTAGCCTTTGTTATTTCAGACTTAAACGTCAGACAAATGACTGACAATCGAAAACAAACTTGTTCATCATGTTTTGCAATGTCAAGGTTCTTGTAGTAAATGATAAAAAGCTGTATTTGTGTTTTGAGTGTGTTGTATTGCCACAAAATAGATTTGGCTTGGAAGAGGGTTTCTTCTGTTTCTATAGAAAAGCAATATATACTGTATATTTTACATTTAGCACAAAAAACTATTAGCATTAATCGTGTCGACCTTTCACCTCCAGAAAGTGCCACTTTAATGCAAGACCTCCTCTCGCTTATCGACACAGTGACACAGCGGTTAACGCTCTGGCCTCATAGCAAGAAGGTCCTGGGATCAATTCCCAGTCGACCAACCCTGGACCTTTATATATGGAGTTTGCATGTTCTCCCATGTGTCTGCGTAGAAAAAACATGTCCATAAATGCTTTGCTTCTAAAATTGTCACGATTAATATTCTTTTGTTCTTGCGATTACATTGGGGCTTAAATAATCCCGATTATCGATTAACCTTATAATCTCGACATCCCTAGTCACATCTATATCCTGTACATCTATATCATGTGGATCTCTCCTTCACTGTGGTTCTCCTCCAGGTTTTGGAGTTTGTCCTTGCTGTGAAGGAGGGTCTAAGGACCGGGGAAGCTCTGGGACAGTTATCCATTTGCTGGTTTGTTTGTTGTTTTCTGAATAGTGACCGTTTCTGTTTCTTGACCAATGACTGTTTCTTTGTTTGATTTTCTGACAATTCTGATGGCTAAATCAACAATCTGTGAAGTCCAAAAAGTGTTTGAACAGATTCCATTCTATCCAGCATCTTTTAGCGTTTAGCTCATGCGCTCTGCTAATGCTAACAACCCGCTGGCTTCATGTTTTAAATGGATGCTTTTGGGTTGGCGTGGAGCGGGTCGTGTCCTCAAAGCACCATTGACTGTGATTTTTTTTTTTTTTTCTTTTGTTTTGTTGGAGGAAAAGAGAACAAACCTGGCAACATCTCAGAGGAATCGCGTTTTTAAGTGCCTGGCTTAGTCTTTAGCTCCAGGACACAGAATTCACCTCCATTTATAGCCCTTTATAGGTGAGGCTTGTAATTGCAGAGCAGGGCCAAGAACCAGATGTCACCTCCAGCTCAGCACACACTTTGGTCTGTTTCTGCCAGTCTTCAGGCAGCCATGTTTGAGAGCAGTTTAAAGAGAAGCGTTTAGTTTAATAATGCAGTTTTTGTCTTACAGGGCTGAGAAGTGTATTCAATTCTGGATCTATAGGCTATGCATTAGGGTTTGTTTGGTTGTTTGTTTTTTTAATGCTTTGCAACATTGTGACTGAGATGAACACCACTTCAACTTTTTGTGGTGAAGTGGAAACTGAAAGTTGCTATAAAAATATACTAATTAAAACTAGTGCCAAATGTTCATATTGAAAAGCCAAATTTAAAGACCCACAGCTTAGCACGTAGTTCTTTATATATAGCCTATTAACATCATGGCATAAACGTATCTACATCTATATGAAAACGACTTTCGGATGAGAGTCAAAACGTCTTGATCTACTTTGAAGACTTGTACTATCTATATAAAGCATTCCAAATTGTGGCTTTAAAGGTAGGATATGATGCAATATTCACATTGTTTTGTCCTTTGAACATGCTCATGAGGACCTTTTTTAATTTGACATACTATGCATTAGAATGATGAAATCACTATGTCTGACCCATCCACCTAGAGAACTGGAAAAAGCAAAAAAAATCATTTTGAGGTGCTTGAAATTGCAGCCAGGCAAGATTTGTTTCCTTTTGCTAAAGGAACGAATTAGCGTCTATGACAACCAATTACTTTGAGAGGGCATAAAAGTGATAAGAAATATAGACACAAAGTTTTTATTTTATTTACACATAACGTAACATTTCTAAGAACTGGAATCGGGCGCTGTTGGTAAATGCTCGATAGTCTGGTCCGATGGACGGTCGTTAGGTTTAGGAGAACGGTTTAGGAAAGAGTTAGGATAATGGGTAAGGTTAGGAAAAAGGTTTGGGTGAAAGTTAAAATAAAAATATATACACTACTCACAAAAAGTTAGGGATATTCAGCTTTTAGGTTAAATTTCACGACAAGCGTAAAATGCATTCAAACCTCTATTTGACCTCTAAGTCAAATATCCCTAACTTTTTGTGAGTGGTGTAATTGTTTAGACTCTATTTGTGATAGTAATCCAGTCAATACCAGCTCACTTCTGGGCCTCCACCATCTTATACCTGCGTTTGTTAACACGACGTGCTTCTTTTTTTTCTTTACACTTTGCACTTACAACTAATGTTTTAAGTTCATAGCTCCACATACAGCTACATAATATGAATGAACACCCAGGCCTCAGGAGCATCTGGATACAACTGGTCTCCTCATTGACATGCTAATGCTGCAGAAATGCTTATCTGCCAGTGGAACAACACTTGTAACACATATTGTTCTTAAAGTAACACTGTATTTTTCTCTGGATGAGAAACCAAATGTATAATCCTGCTGAATTGAAAACCCTAACTTTAAAACACTAGCTGTCAGAGAATTCTTCATCAATAGACATCAGTTTTATGTCCTACTGTGAAATATTTTAAGACTAGGCTCCTCTAGTACACAAAAGACTACATTTTAAGGACCTGCAAGCCTGCTCAGAGTAAAGACACACTGTTTTTATCACGTTACATAACTCTAACAAACACATCCAATAAAAAGAACAATGTGTCTTGTTCTTAATTAGCTCTCTTTCTGTTCAACCCAGACTCTAATCCAACTACAAAACACTTTGAAAAAGGCACATTTTCCACACAAAGACATGTTCTCCAACTCCCCAAACACGGAAAAACCAATCCCCCAAAAACCACACCACAGCCTTTTCCATGTCCTCTTTAAGTCTCAACGTTCCAGCTGCGGTCCAATAGCGCCCATTAAACGCATTGTAAACACTTTTTTTTATTTTATGCACTGACTGTACGGAAAGATGCTTCGGAACGCTGGCAGTCGCTCCCGAAGACACACTGACATATTTTCCTTGGCGCAGTGCGGGAGGATAATTTTAGTCACGTTTAGACAAGTTGGCTTTTCTTCTTTTTAGGATGAGCAAGTTCGGGGTGGGGAGCTGCTAGCATGTCTTTAGCCAGTCATCCGTCTAGTAATTACAGTCAGCTATCTGGGAGCCATCGGGATTGAACCGCCAAAGCCTTAATTATCATCCAGAGACGCTCCACAAGTGTATTTTAGAAGTCCGGAGGAGAAGAGGAGTAATGGAATGGAGACACTTGTAGTTTTGTTTGGACTGAGAATTGAGCTTGATGAATGGCTTTTGTTGGAGAAGAATGAGGAAAGGGTTTGGGCAGAATTCCAAGTTAAAAGTCAATCAATCTTGGACTAAATTGTCTTAAGTTGTCAGTTTTCAATGGCTGAAGTTTGATTCAGTTGCTTTTTATAATGTTTTTGTTCTTTTGCAAAAACACATGAAAATGTCTGTAGTGCGACTAACATTTCTAGACTTTGTGTGAGTTTTTTGCTATTTGAGTTTTTGCATTAGTCATGTTTTGCTCACTGCAAAATGCATTGCTTGCAACATACGTCACTTCCCGTAATACCAAAAGAGTGTTTTCACCTAAAAAAAAACACTCTTTAAGACTGTACATTGAAATGATTGGGAAATTATATGTGGTAAACTTTAAATACACATCTAAAAAAAACTACATTTTGTGAGTTGTGACATGTAGCAAAGGAGCAGAGGTTTGACTTTAGATGCTTCCAAGTCCAACGACGATGTGAGTGCACCATTCAACCTGAGTTTGTAAGCACTGATCCAGCATGTGGTCGATATGGTTGAATACCGTCAGCGTGGAGGCGATTACGGATGGTTCTGGGACACATGCCTGTGGTGTGTCCAATGGTCTCGGCTGTGGACCTGGTGGAGGCTGAACCTGTCACGGAGATGTGCGGGGGGCGGTTGGTCTTGTGCAGCGGTCGTTACACGGGGGCCACCAGTACGAGGGCGGTCGTTAGAGGAACAAGACGACTAATGGTAGAGCGGTGACTCCAAACACCCTGGAGACACAAGACAACACCGTCCATAGCTCCATCCCTCTCTGGTTGGACAATCGTGTGTTTTGGCTTCATTCTGGTGCCTTTTATAGAGAAGACTTGAGCACAGTTAACCAGCGGTAAAAGTCAACTCAGAGTTTCAAACATGAGTTTGTGTGAATAAACGACCCTGTAATGCGCTCTTTATTGTTCTCACAATCAGTCAAGTCTGTCTTCAGCTTACTATGGACTGAAATCAAGATGCTAACCCATTTTTGTCTTGTCAGTCAAGACATGATCGCTCCAGCAGGAGACAAGTCTGCGGCTTATAAACAGTTGTGGACAAGGTGTACTTTCATGCGTTTCCTAAATGTATTGGTGCAGCTCTTAATCGCGTAAAGACCCTGACAGTACGCTACTTTAATATTGTGAATATTCTCCAGTTTGTAGGTGACGTCACACTGCAGGACATATGAAAATATCTCAAATTATGTTGCTCCTTAAAAAATCTGCAAATTATTTCGTTTTTAGAAATGATTATTTAAAATTTCTTTTTGCTCCACAGAAATTGGACAGAAATTCCCATCACACCTGTGTCCCAATTTTCATATTTTGCTTCAGTTATAATCCAATAACTCTATTAATTGTAGAGTTTTCAATCTTGGTTGGTAGCTTATTGATACTACAATAACTTTTTTTTGGTTCAACAGGTGACGTACTGCAGGAATTACATAATCCTTATAAAAAATTGCATTGCATCGTCTTCATTCTTGCTTGTTGATCTAGAGTAGAACCTTTCAAGTCATTTCCTTTTTTTCTCTCATCAGTGGAATAATGTGCCAGGACCAAATCCTTGTGCTTTGTCCAAAAACAATAGCCGCATTGTGCCAGCTCTGGAGTTTGACATCACGGGTAGGTCTGGTAGCTCTACAGAAACCAGCGCCTGATCCGCTCCAGCGCTGCAGCGGGTAAAGCGGTGGAGTCGTGGCTGCAGAACTAACACAGAACTATGTGTGCTAAAACTATTCTCATGTTTTATTGGATTTAAATAAACATCATTTGTATTTGACATGATTTATATTTGAAGTGTATTTTCAGATAAAGTGTGAGGTTCAAGAACATTTCCTCCTGAAGCAGCTTTTGCAACAGGTTTGTGAAAATAATGATTCTAATCTTCTGTGTTGGTCTTTATTGTACATTTCTTCTTTAGTTCTTTGGCTCTAATAAATCTGCCTCGTTTTCCTTTAGAAGTTTCTCTGAGAGAATCTGGACAAAGAGAAGAGAAGGACAGAATGAGTTTGTGACAGACTGAAGTCAAACTCTGTGGATTTGAACTGTTTCAGACACAAACCTGCTTTAACCTGAAGGAAACATGTCTTTATTCTGATTTTAGGAGCATCTGTTGTTTATAAGTTGTAATATTATTTTATTAAAGGTTTGACTTTGTCCTTTTGTGTGAGAAATGAAAGAAATCTCTGGAAGAAATGACATTCAGAAGAGTCTGTAATTTAAATAAAAAAGTTTCTTGAACTAACATAAAACTTTGAGGAGTTTTACCGAACAGAAACTGTAAATTAACAGGGTGGAATTGTAACAGTCATGTTTGCCAGTAACATTTTTTTCTCATCTTGTAACTCAGACTTACATTTGGGCCACTTTGTCCGTCACTGAAAGCTCGCAGTTTATGTTAGTGAGCTGATCCCAAGGACGTCCGGCAGAACATGTGGTGGTGTCACGTCGGCCGTAGTAAGCCGAGGTCACACTGATCACCTGACCCTGATCTGTGAGAGAGACAACAACAGGACATAACATCAGGACAACATCACTAACACTGAGCGGGAGCGAGTCCGGGGCAGGTCGGGACTCATGCAGGTAACACAGGACTTAGTAAAATTTTGAATTCGTGCTGTTACACAAACCTCTTGTAGTGATTTGGCATAAAGCAGCCCTTTGCGTTAACATTACCCTATTAATTGTGGAGTGGTTCGCCTGGGCTGTGTCCCAACGTCCACACTCGTTCCCTATTCACTCAGTTACTATACTGATTTATAGTTAATATACAAACTAAGGTAAGCAGCTAACGTTAGCATCTTTATGGCTAACGGCTTCAGTTATGAGTGTTTTGTTTCTTCTCCGGCTCAACAGTGAGTTTAAGCGGCTCCTTCTCATCTTTACTTGAGTCGTGTTGTTTATAGTTAAAGACCTGACGCTGTCCGTGTTGTTTTTTTCGATTCTCGCAATTAATTGTGTCTATATTGACCGTTCTAGTGCCCTCGATGCTCACTACTTTTCCAGATGCATTGTGTGTGAAACTTAGAGTGCACTACTTTTTGACCTGCTGGACATTCGGACACCACTACAAAATTCCGTGACCCCTGAATAGTGAACTATAGAGTGAATAGTGTGGATACAGTCCAGGTGCGTCCTCACCATCCTATGACGTCACACGCCGGTGTAACGTCGAGATGGCACTCCCCGTCGAGATGGGAACCCCCTTGTTTAAAGTTAGTGCTAGAAAATTATTAATATTTTTTTATTTTCATATTACTTTTGCTAACCCTCACCCAGGCCCCAATCCTAACCTTAGCCTTCGAATTATGCCTAAACTTAACCAAATTAATTGTAAACTATTTACCGCGGGAAGCCGCGGGAAGCTTGCTACGTCACGCACAGTCACAAAAGCTAGTGAGGGGTGCACGTCTCGATGGGGAGCTTGTTTCGACACCACACCGGCACCGCTGTGCAGGTTCGTGGCTAAAACATGTAAAGCCTGATGTTGATGTTCATAGTGATCGGAATGTAACACAACTATTGCCTTGCATCGCTAGTGAGCATCCGCTGTGAGACCAATTCAGTCTTTATTGGGCACGCTGCTAATGCTAATGTTTGTAGCGTGTGGCGCTGAGCCCGTGGAGAGAGCTACTGCAGCTGAACGGGAATGTTCTCAGTATGTCTGTGCGTTCAGCGCCACATCTAGTTACACAACAAGCATCACAGCAAATGCAGTATTTCCAACATGAACACATTCTTCATTTAGCCCTGATAAATCTGCTCAAAAAAACAAGGTCTTAAAAAGCGGTTTAAAGTTTAAGACCTAATGACCTTATTAAAGATCTTAAATTTTCCATTTCTAAATCAAGACTTTGAAGACTGTTTAAGAACCCGCGGGAGCCCTGCGACTTACTCATTACATTTCTTTAGTATTGCTTATCCAAGCATGACTACGCTTCCACACATGGAGGTTTAAATATAAGCTAAGGTCAGAGCTAGGGATGTCACGATATCAAATTTTAGAATCACGATTATAGAAAAAGGAAAAATCACGATTTTGCGATTATTCACGATTATCGGCATAAAGAAAAAAATATATACATATATATATATATATATATATATATATATATATATATATATATTTTTAATCTAAATTATTGGCATTGGATTTGCTGACAGTGACAATACACAAATATTATGTAAATATTAATATTATGTATTACACAAATATGATGTAGCCTAGAGTAAAAATAATAAATGCAATAATTTGAAATCATTTAAAATAAGGTACCTTTGAAAAAAAATAAATAAATTAGAATTTAATGTCTTAAACAGATTATTAATCAAGCATTTTTTTAAACATTATTGTCCCTTTAATGATTGCTTTAATATTCTCAATACACTTACAATGAGGGATTGATTATCAACTATTATTAGCGATATCTGTCACGTGACTCATGGAGGCGACGTCACCCACACGTTTTGTTTTCCCAGCGTGTTGTCACGTGACCGCCTGCACTCGTCTCTGCTTTAGTTTTACTTTCAGATCAGAGTTTATGTCAAATGAAGCATAAATACTCGTTTATTTTTGCCGTGAGCTGCGCGACACTTTATGGAGCGCTTTGTTTAAAGGATACGTTATGTTGTTTCCTTACCTTTACTTGGATGAACAGCGAGGCATGATTTTATCGAAGATATGCTACATGTTGGATGTGTTAGCGGCGACTTTTCAAAGATACGTTTTGCCTATTGGACATCCTTCAGCCCGCACAAAGCCCTGGTCATCTTACAAACAACCCCCGACTTGATTCTTTGGATGGATACAACTCCTTAAGCGCTAACTTCAGCTCCTTTCAACTTAGCGGTGAGTTGATGATACACTGTTCTCCGCTGGAGCTGCCCACTCACGGCAGTCACGTCACAGAAGACGTAAGACGTGTTTGCGGTTTACCGTGAGTTGTAAAACTTCTATGAATAATCTACCGTGGGAGAAAATATTCGCGATTATTGAAAAAACGGTTAATCTTGACATCCCTAGTCAGACTAGACCACTTCTGTGAGATGAGTTTGACAGAGAAGGACAAATTCTCTAACAGTTGACTTGGTGCCCATCCTACAGTTAAAAGCATCATGTCAACCATGGTGAAACTGCAAGTGGCCTTGTTAAGACGTTGCACAAAATTGACATTTCTGCAACTGAAAAACTGAAAGAGTAAAGATTGAGACGTACCACAGCGGAGAAAGGCAGTGTCATGTTCACACCCCACACTGGTCAGATGAGAGGGTTTGGACACACAATCGTAAGTGCTCTTCAGGTACTTAAAGGTCCCAACACAAGGATCTCCAAACTCTGAGTTACTGGCTCTGACGGAGCAGCTGCTCTGAAAGTTGCACCTGCACAAGAAAATTAAGATTGGCTGTAGAAGTCAAGGCAGTTACAAGTCCAGACGCAAGACAAGAGGCACGTTTTCTCATTTGATAACTGTTTGGTGATTTCTGAGGAGACGAAAACCTGTTACAACCTGTCACTCGAGAGCCACATGCACATCAGTGCGACTCTTTGAGATTTGATTGAGAATGAGGAAGTAGGCTTTATAAAAGTTCAAAAGCATTCTTTTCTATTCTGTTCTATTTACAGTGTGTGTTCATTTTAAATTAGCAGTTGTTTAGTGCAGTGGTTCCCCCTGATTATTATCTCACACACGGAGTACCCCCACGTCATCTGTTGCTTAGGTCTATTTTATCTATACTCCTATATTTTAATTTATAACCATTGCATTTTATTGTTTTTATCTATTTCTTGTCAAATAGTTGCCTTTTAACATGTAAAATGTGCTACAAAATAACATTTTACACATGATAAAATTTGCAATTCTACCTTTCTTTTAAATCTGCAATCATCCCAAGGACCCCCTGGCAAATAGTCGCGTACCCCTGGTTGGGAAACGCTGGTTTAGTGTATGTATATTTAATCATTTCATTTCTAAATCTTCTGATGGACATTCATGAATGAAAAGTCTCTCGCACACTGTGTACTTGCAACACCAGTGAAATGTATTAAATCAGTGCATTGTTTCAGCCTGTAGCCTTCATCAGGCATTACAGGTGCATTACACAAAAAAATATTATTTTTTGTGAATTCACGCAATATTTCGTTTTCCAAAGCCTTGTGTTAGTTCACTTAACTGACTAAATATTTTTAATATTATTGTTAAATCTATATTTCTTTGGCTCAATAGTTGCGGCTCTTTCCGACTTTGATTTGGTTTAAAAGGTTTAAAGGTTGCAGACTCCTGGTACAAAGGTTGTGGTTTTTTACTTTACTTTTTATGGCTTAATCTTTATCCCTGGAGTTTTGGTTTTTCACAAATTAGCTTTAAGTGGTAACATGGAAACTGTTTTTCTGTTGTCACGGCAACAGTGCTGAGCTTCACAAGCTTGTTTGCTAACAAAGAAGAAAATGCTAACAAGTTCAACTGTCTCCGTGATAAATGTGAGAACAGCTAAAGTTGTGTTGTTTATCCGCTTTTCTACCACTGTTAACCTGATTTTCTCTTTTTACATGTCAGTTACAAACCCTGGAACCTGTATTTTAAAAATGTTTTTCTCTCCGTTGACTCTCATGCCTTCTTGCCACTCAGTTCTAACATTTACAGTAGAATGCTGTGATGCATAACCTCTATTGACCTTTCGCCGAGCCCCGCCCCAAAACGGCTCTTGTCCAATCAAACATCGTAGCAACCGTTGCTATGTAAATATGGTCCGTCAGATCTTGAGCTCCAAGCAAGATGGTGAAGTGATGCACCTACGGTTTATGTAAACCAGACAGCAGATACCCCAAAATATTGACCGGAGGAGTTGTGTTCTTTCCATTTCTAAAGCCGAAAACAACTGGAGCAGTGCCTACAATGGATTAAACTGTGCGGGCGACTCGGGGCGGCTCCTCTACCAGCTAAATATATCAAACAAATGTCTGCTCAAAGGTAAAACTAATGTTTAACTATACCTATGGACTTACTGTGTTGTTAGATCTAGAGGCAAAAACACAAACTAGACCCAAGTTATACCACGACGAGGATATAATTGGCAGAAGTTACGCTGTAAGCTGCTAAGTTTAGCGAGCCTCTTAGCTTTAGCTAGCACTGGTATCTTAAGCTCGCTAACATAGCCTCGTAAATCAACAATATTCTTGCAATAGAGAAAAATAGACCTTAACATATGAAAGTGAACTTACCCGGCAGTGAAAGAGCAGGACAAGGCTGTGCTTGTTGTATTTGAGGTGATGTTAAAAATCATAGGTTTCTCTGATTTAGCTTGAGACCAGTAGCATTAGCCTCCATAGGAGTTATGTCCCCTCCGTTGTGTATTTTAATGTTTTGAATAAATCCCTCCACTGCATAGTGAACCTCTTCTGCCTCGATCTAGAGGATGTCGCGGAAAAATTGCTTTAAAAAAGTCACTAACGTGAACAGCTGTACTTCTTTTTGTCATTGAAGTCTATGGCACAAAGTCATATTTGACGGGCGTAGCAACAGTAACTAAGGGGGGCGGGGCTCGGCGAAAGGTCAATTGCAAAAATAATCTGCATTTAAGCAGCTTTCATTGTTTGTCTGCTTCACAAAGAGTTAAAGCTGTAAAATACTCATCTATAGTTGATTCAGAAGCTCCTCACATTTCAGCCACTCTGTCCGTCACTGAGCGCTCGCAGTTTGTGTTCTGGAGCTGATCCTCAGGACGTCCGGCAGAACATGTGGAAGAGTCACGTCGACCGTAGGAAGCCGAGGTCACATCGATCACCTGACCCTGATCTGTGAGAGAAACAACATCATAAAATACTTTTGTATGTGTTAAACATGTTATAATGTATTCAGACTTACCACAGCTGAGAGAAACAATGTCATGTTCACATCCCACACTGGTCAGATCGCAGGTGTCTGCACACAAGCACATTATCTCAGGCTTCTTCTGTACAATGTGTTAGTGGAGAAATTAATCCCTAGACTGTAACCCTTAAAACAACCAAGACTCGCAAGATTCAAATTTGAATAAGATTTACTTTGATCAACGGGAAAACAAGCAACGTTACAAAACAAATGTCTTTCTCCTGAACAAAACCCTACTTCTCTATCTTGTTCTTGTCCCTGCGTTGACGTCCTCACGCTGCTGTCGCGTGTTCACAAAGAAGCAGAGTTCAGAGTTTCTCTTTTATCTCTCCTCCAGAAATTTCTCCTCCTCCTCTTTTAGCATTGTTAAGTTGATTGGTCTTAGGTCCATTTTTGATTGTCACTTGTCTCTTCTCAAAACCATTCACTAATTATCTCACCCCAGACTTAGATACCTTGTCGACTTGCAAACCTATAGACCCCTTGCATGTTAGTAAACTTTACGTCGAATTTTGGTGGGTGGAGCTTAGCTGGAACCAGTGTAAACTGAAAAAAGGGTCTAGAGCAGTGCTTCTCAATTGTTTTTTGCCAAGAAAATATTTCGCGCCCCCCCCCCCCCCCCCCCCCAATCGCCGCGGTGACTAAAAATCAGATTATTATCTATACAAATTGTATAAGTAGGCCTATATCTAAAAGTCCATTTTAACATTAACAAAAGAAAAAATTCAATATCAACTTCAACAATTTTTTAACAAATCTTAACTTTATTTTGTACATTTACACTTTGCACTGCAAAAGCCTAACCAACCAAGTTTATATATTTTTATTATAGAGCTGGGCAGCGATTAAAAATTTGAATCGCGATTAATCGCATGGTTGAGCTGCGATTAATCGCATTTTACACACAAAGTTCAATAAATAGCTATTTTAACCTATTTTTTCTGCAAAAGATGATTTTTTTTAAGTATATTTCAGGTACTTTGTTTTGTAGAGTGTACAATTCTGCACATTTTGTGGTATTTTGACTTAGATGCATAATTTTAGCTACTCATAGAACTATAGTTACATAATAAACCTGGTCCAGTTCTGGGATAGTCCTGGTTAAAACCAGCTCAGTGCTCACTAAATACACTGTGGGAAGTGAAACAAGGCCGTTTTTAAAGTTTTCAAAGTAAACATCACAAACACATGTGTAAAAGTTCGCGCATTGCCGCTGATCGAGCGCTGATTCTCCGTGCGCATATTTAATGAGGTGTTATCGGTTTGAAGTATTTAACAAGCCGTATCTCTGTGGTTCCTGGGTCTTTTTGGATAGTTTAAAAACTCATACGGAGCTCAGACTCGTCTCTGTCCTGCTGTTTGTACACCAGAGCTCACTTCCTTGTATTCAAAGCGCTAACAGCACCAGAACAAATCCTGTTTGTGGACTGTTCATGAGAGCGAGGGAAAAAAGGTCGCAGTGCGAGCGCTTTCATTCATGCTTTTGGGCCGAATCACGTGACCTGCGTTAATGCCGACAATATATTTAATCGCGATTAAGCACGTGCTGCGCTAACGCTGCGATAACGTGTTAACTTGCCCAGCCCTAAATTTTTATTAATATATTATTTTTACAGTGTAGTCAGCTTCACAGGCTGAATTGAAAAGGCTTTGTTTATTCCACAAGTGATCAGAGTCGTACCGTTTGTGTGGAGTAAAGTTGGTAAAATTATGTGACAGATTAGGCGTTTTACCACAGACACGCGACCTCGGGCTTGTTGGCGCTGCTCTGTCCCGGTTGAGCGAGCGCGCGGTGTCGGGGCCGTTATTTCCACCTGTGTGTCTGGCGCAGTGCGCGAAATGCCCGGACCGCTGCACACAAACACAAGCGGAGAGACACAAACGCGGAAATGTACCAGCACCACGATCAAAGCGTGGCAGACAAGGCGCGTGAAAGGGACAGATTTTATAAAATGCGCTGATTCAGGACCGATAGGAGGACCGATAGGGCTGGAGCTTATCGATCTAGTGGACCGTTACGCGGCCCCCCCTGGCATCGCATCACGGGGGGCAGAGGGGCGTGACCCACTATTTGAGAAGTGCTGGTCTAGAGCAAGATCTGTAAACTAGTTCTTGGAATGTCTGCTTTCTCTGAACACATGAACCCTTTAGCCTAGTTTTTTTTTTTTTACAATGCATTTTAGTTACATAGTTTAAACCATTTGAATGAATACAAATTATCAATACACATAGAAAATATTGTTTCTAACACATTGTATGACTTAAAAAATACCACATTATGGGGTGAACTGTAGCCTGAGTCTCTGCCCACAGCTCAGATCAGATCAACTGTCAAAACAAGCCTCTCATAACCATCTCAGTACGCCAGAGTCCCTGGTATAACAACATGAGATTAAAGATCTTGTGTAGATTAAACACTGGGATTAAGAGGGAGGAGAAATGTTGGCAAGAAGACGCGGGTTTCCAGGCTGCGCCAAGGTCACGCCCACTGCTCACATTGCACTAAAGTTTGTTCAACATTCACCAGCGGAACATGTTTTACTCACATAGCATTGTCCTGACAAATACTGTATCTGCGATGACACTGCTCCAATCTCTGCTCCGTGGTAAAGTGCTCTCACTCGCACAAACTAAACGCGCAAAAGTTGGTTTGTAATGTTGGGAAGTGTGCAGTGGGCTTTACATTAAATTAATTCTAAATTATCAGATTTTTATCTTGTCACAAATACGTAATCTTTGTTAGAAATCTTAAAGCTTTGACAATTTTCACTTGTTAATTTGTTCAAAAATTCTTATTACACGGCAGAAGCAGGTCTGACCTGATTTTAAAAGGTCTTTCTGGCCTTAAAAAAGTACTTGTTTCTTAAATGCAGGGAGTAGAAAGTACAGCTACTTCTTGAAAAATGTAAGAAGTAAAAGTAAAAAGTCACCAGATTTTGTAACACTCAAGTAAAGTACAGATACTCAAGAAAATTACTTAAGTACAGTACTTGAGTAAAAATACTTAGTTACTTGTCACCTCTGCCACAGGACTCAGGTCGCCCACTGCAGCTCTGAGTCTGGAGTCTGAGCTAGTGACCCGACCCACACCGGCCCACCAGGGAAGCCCCCGGTGTCCTCGTGTGTCAGTCCGTCCTGGCTCATAACCACAATATTCAAATGACCAGGTTATTGAAGTCAGAGTCTGGTGTTTACATGGACACACAAACATGTTTAAAGGAGAACTATTGTGTTTCTTTTTTATATTTAGTAAGAAACTAGAACATCTGCAGATCAGTAATTTACCTTTTGTTTATTGTAAAACACATAATTGATCTTAAATTACTTAAAAATAGAAACAGCTCTATTGACTTCCTGTTCAAAACTGATAAGCTCCGCCTCTTCATTTTAAAATGTAACTGTAAAAGCAACAGATTTAAAACAACAAAATAATATTGTTGGAAAATGTCTATGGGACAGTTTTGAACTAAATGTGCTTCACTTTGAGTATTAATCTTTTGAATTTTAACAAGTAAATACAGACAAGTGGGAGGGGATAGGTGGTAGGTGAGAACAGGGATTTCTGAGCACTTGAGCTGCAGCTGAAGAACAAAACAAGATTACTCCAACATGCATGAATCAAATCAAATATAACTTTGAATAAACTAATGATAAAGAGAGGCCATTATAACAGGATTAAAAACTTAGTGAAGTGAATTTGACATAATAGGTCCCCTTTAAAAACCGTGATATTGGTGCGCATGTAAACACAGTGACTCACCTGCGGACACCTGCAGAGCTGCTGCAGCCAGACCTGAAACAGATCAGACCGAGCTATTGTAGATAAACACAAATGATAAAACATAAAGATTATTGTAGTTTCTGAAGGTTGGACTCACAGAATACACCGATGAAGCAGAACATTGTGACGATGAAGAGTCACAGAAGAACTGAACACGACAGTCTGATCGGCTCTTTTATACACAACACATGAGCACACCCAATGCGCGCTCATACACACACATGCGCGCTCATACACACATGCGCGCTCTTACACACACATGCGCGCTCTTACACACACATGCGCGCTCATACACACACATGCAGGAGGACAAGGATCTTCTCTCAATATTTAGTTTATTTTATTAGAATTACATTTCTCACGTTGACTCTGGCCACACAAAGGGCGAGGCAGCACTGGACACGGTTCTTTGGCAGTGTAAATGTATAAAGGTTCAGCGAAGGGTGTAGTCTTTGTCTCTGTGGGAATCTATTGTACTGCTTGTTGTCTATTGTACATAAGACTTTATGTACCAGGTTCACAATGACAGTATAATTACGCAAACTTGTACTTTTATTTTTTATTTTGTTTTGTTAATATCTTGGTGAGAAGATTTAAGCATCTGATGTAATCCTTGGCTTTAAATGTGTTTTTGTTATTAATGTTCCACTATTACGCATTGTAGTAGTCAAGACTGCATGAATCAAGACCAAGACTTTTCTGAAACCACAGAGTCCCAAGACTGAGACAAGACCAAGACTGCAGTCCAAGATCACTTTAATTTTATACAAATATCAGTGTCCACATGATCTTATTGTGCAGAGTTTATTACAGGTCTCTGTGCTCCTGGTGTAAGTTTAGTTGCCTGGGCAGCCAGGCTCTTCTACATTCTGTTCGACTGCAGAAGAATCTGGAATCAAAGACAGAGCCAATCCCTTTGTCGTCCACAATTAGATTCAATCTCAAACGGCCTCTCCCCCAAACACGTTACATGTTTTAAATTTGACCTAAGAACTAAGCTAATTGCTGTTGGCTGCAGCCCTGAAGCTGCTGAGGCGCTTGCACATTTCGGGCGCGCTCTCACAGCAGCTACGTGTGCCAGCCCGCCCTGCGAGGTCAAGAGTTCAGAGAGACGTCGGCCGAGCAGCAGTGGCTGGCGCGGTGTGCAGGACAAATCATTTTAAAATGTTTATGTGTTTATGTGTGTGCATCAACAAAATAACTAGAGTGGAGCATTCACAAATACTTTTGTCTCAAAAGAGTCAAATAAAATAGCTTAAAAAAAAAAAAATGTTTATTTTATTTATTTGGTGGGTTTTGAGTTGTCATTGGGCTAGATTTCTTCCTTGGACCTGGCAACCCTGCCCTCAGCCCTCGCCAATTGGGCCTCCCTGCTCAGACTGCTGCCTCCGCGACCCGACTCCAGATGAAACAGAAGAAAATGGATGGATGGTAACTTGAACCACCCAAAGCTGTCCCAAAAATAGCAGTATTTTGTTGGCACTATGTGTTTTTTGATTTACCCAGGCTTAGAGAGCATTAGTGTTTAACGTAAAGAAAGTCCCGATAAAGTTAAACAGATATCAATCAATCAATCAATCCTTTATTGTCCCTTAACAGGGAAATTCGGTGTGCAGTGGCAACACAAATAACAAACAACAACAAAAAACATAGAAACATTAAAAGGCAATGTGGGAGCACAACTCATATAGAAAAGTCCCATAAGTCATAAATTACAACATCCACCTTAAAAGTTTAAAACCCAAGGATAAGAAGCAGATAAGCTAGCCATCGACAAACTTCTAATGTATCTGTCCATAAAGGGACAATGCAATTGGTCAGTCTGTCTGTAAGCAATGAATGGCCCCTAAACAACGCCAGATCTGACTGGACACTGTTATTTCTGTGCCCCTGAAGCGCTGTGAAGTAGTGCGGGCGGCACAGACAGCGTGACAAGCTGCTTCTGTGAAAACATTACCCACTGGTTTTCTGTGGTGATTTTAACAATGGGTCTACATTTATTTTACATGCAATGTATTCCATTAATTTTATAAAAGTAACTGTATTCTAAATGCCTCGATTGAAAGTCGTACTGTAACGGAATACAAGTAAAATGTAGTCAGAATACGTAACGGCGGTACATGTATTCTGTTACTCCCCGACACTGAGCATGCGCAGTACAGCGGAAAGTCATAATAGGCTACCTGTTTTTTACATGATTTCTCATTATACACTGTATTTGTTGTTACAGTTTCACACCTGCCTTATAAAAACAAGTCTAAACCCACAATAGCGTCAGCGATTCATTGTGTGGAGGTGTTTGGACTCTTGGATTGAAGAGAAAGAGGCCAGTACAATATTGTAGATTTTAATTTGCAAATTTATCAAACAGAAATGGCAACAGTCCTGGACGACAAAACGACCAAAATCAAAAATGTTCCTGCCTACTGTAAAGCAAACAAGCAACAGTGAAGCGATGTCAGGCGGTTTTCATAAAGTGAAATGAAACCGACTGATACTTCAGGCTAAATACCACCTGTGAACGGGGACCTGGTGGAGAGAGATCAACAATCACTACCAGAGCTGAATCTGGAGGAGTTTACCTGCCGTGTAAACATGGTGCGTGGCTACAGGTTATTTAATCTTTTGTTTAGCTTAAAGATTAGCATTAGTCATAATGTTTACACACGAGTTGATTCAGTTGGATTCTGCAAACAATGTACAGCATGTGTAAGTTCTGTGTGTGATTATTACAGCATCTGATTTTTGATTGTGGCTAACTGCAGCTAAACCTAAAGTTCACAAACAGGGACATTTTTGACATTTAATTATTTTAAGTTAGCATTAAATCTTGAGACAGATAGTGTGTTGTTGTTCACAGACAAATAACCTCAGACACAGATCTGAATGCCAAAGCTTTTATTGCCGTTTTAATCAAACAAATGAGCAGAAAAGGAGGTGAAATGAGAAAAAAAAAAACATGCAACAGAGTGGAAATCTAAACAAACTAAAGAATGCAGAAGATTCTTAGTTCTTTTTCAATCAGCGCCAATTATTTGCAGCAGAGAATTTCCTCGTGAGAAAACGCTTCTCAGGAGTTTTTCAGATCAAACTGGCTGCACCTGTGAAACAAACACAAAAAGGTCTCTTTAAATACAGTATAGAAGTTACACTCACATCATTTTATCACAAAAATGCTTCTAAACGTTCTGAGACAAACTCATGGCAACACACTGGAGAAAATGTGCTTTTTTGCTTTCTACAGAGTTCTTGTTTTACACAAATTAATTTTTATTGTGGCGAAATGCAAACTAACAATCATTTTCTGTTGTCGTGGCAACAGTGTGGAGCTGTACTAACTTGTTAACTAACGACAGTCAGAGATTTATGACATTTTAACTTCAACTACAATTTAAATCCTCATCAAAAAGACTCAAGAACATCTTTACAGGAGGGAAAAGGTAATTACTTCAGCTGAGTGTGATTCTAAAGTCTGATAAACGTGAGAGAGGCTAAAGTCTTTCCGTTTATCTGTTTTTCTGCCACTGTTTACCTGCTTTTGTGCTTTTACATGTCAGGTACAAACTTCTATTTTACCTTTATTTTGACTCTTACAGGAGAAAATGTCATTTCTCTCCATTGACTCTCATGTATTTTTGCCACTCAGACCTCACATTAAGAATACTATGGTGTCACCTGCAGAATCTCTATTGAACAAACCAGCACAATGATGCCATTAACCCACAGCAGAGCAGAGCTCATACTCCAGCAGGACTAAAGAAATACAACTGTCGCAGCTGAAGTTACTACATTTCCCATTGAAACTCTTTTGGGAGGAGAAAAAGCCCCATGAGAGTTCTTGAGGCCTGGTTCTTGGTACTTTCATGTGCAAAAACTAATTTTAAGATTTAAACTCACTGTTGCAGACGTAGCCGATCTTCAGGTACTTGTAGGTGCCACCGCACGGATCTCCAAACCGGGAGTTAGAGGCTCTGATGGAGCAGCTGTTTCTGCCGTTGCAGCTGGACAAAAATAAGACAAAAAGTTAAAAGGCAAATCACATAGACGTCCAGGTCAAGTAAAAATACTATCGACTGAGAGGAGAGGAGTCTGTGTATGATTCATTCAATCGATTCAATCGAAATTTTCAATTTCAAAGCAAAAACCCCTGGTTCTGGATCCAGTTTAGTCTTGGTTTAGTCCAGACAGATTTTGTAAAAAACACACAGACACACACTCAATGTGAACTCTTTGTAGCTTTTTGCTGAACACCTCCACCTGCAGCACGTCTGGAGCTACTCAGCTGCAGATCAGTCGCTCTGTCCTGCAGGTGAAGGTGTCCAGGTTCACCCATGGTTACATGTATGAGGAAGCTTCTATGACAATAGTCAAGACTATAATTATCCATAGTTAAAACAAGACTCACCTCGAAGCCAGTTGTAGTGTCACTGAGCGTTGACAGTTTGTATTCCGCACATCACCCCAGGGACGTCCAGAAGAACAAGTGGTGGTGTCACGTCGGCCATAGTAAGCTGAGTACACACGGATCACCTGGCCTTTTCCTGTGAGAGGAGACAACATCAGGCAAAGACTTTTATACAGTATATGTTAAACACATTATAATGTTTAAGGTTCAGACGTACCACACCGGAGGTTAGCAACTCTATTCTCACATCCGACACTGGTCAGAACAGGACAGGCCAGGCAAGTGTAAGAGATCTTCAGGTATTTGTAGGTGCCACCGCACGGATCTCCAAACAAGGAGTTAAGGGCTCTGATGTAGCAGCTGTTTTGGTTGTTGCAGCTGGATAAAAATGAGACATAGAATTGTAAAGTCAAAGACCGACTGAAAACAACAGACTTTAGGAGGAAGCAGCTCGAAAAATCATTAGATAAACCAGCAGACATTACCAAAGATTGGAAAAGCAGAGGATTTTCTGATACTACTAACCAAGACCAAGATATTATAAGTGTATGATGAAACTTCTACAATAACATAATGAAGATTATACTTGTATGTATAATTAAAACTAGACCCACGCTCGACTAACTTTATGTATCACTGAGCGCGCACAGTTTGTATTTCGGACATCAGACCAAGGACGTCCAGCGGAACATGTGGAGGTGTCACTTCGACCGTAAACAGCCACGGATCACCTCACCCTGACCTGAGAGAGAGACAACATCAGACAAAGACTTTTCTAGGTCTATATGTTAAACATGTTATACCATCTACGAGTCAGACGTACCACAGCGGACAGAAGCAACGTTGTGCTCACAAGCCACAGAGGTTTTATCTGCACAGAAAAAATCACATTATATCAGGCTTTCTCTGTACAATGTGTGAGATTGGTTAAAATTAGTTAATTAAGTTTTGTGATGTAAAACTGATGTCTAAGCAAAATCTTACTTTGAAGAACAAAAGGATCAGTCAGATCTTCACAGACACAGAGTTGAGTGACTCACCTGCGGACACCTGCAGAGCTGCTGCAGCCAGATCTGAAACAGATCAGACCAAATTCTTGTAGATATACACAAAGTATAAAACATAAAGATCATTGAAGGTTGGACTCACAGATTACACCGATGAAGCACAACATTGTGATGATGAAGAGTCACCGATGAACTGAACACTAAAGTCTGATCGGCTCTTTTATACACAAACATGCGCGCTCACGCAAACACGCACACGCTCACACACACATGCAAAAGGACTGGGATCTTCTCTTAATAGTTTATTTTTTACTAGAATTACATTTCTCACGTTGACTCTGGGCACACAAAGGGCGAGGCAACACTGTTTGTTGGCAATGTAAACGTATAAAGATACAGCGAGTGGTGTAGTCTTCCTCTTCCTGAGAATCCAAGCATGTTCTGTGGAAGACAGAAGAAAAAACACCTGGTTACTTTTATGTAATATTCATTCATTCATTTTTTCTACCGCTTAATCCCGTTAGGGGTCGCGGGTGACTGGAGCCTATCCCAGTAACTGCGGGCCTTAGGCGGGGAACACCCTGGACAGTGGCCAACTTGCCGCAGGGTCAGACAGACAAACATTCACTCTCTCATTCACTCACTAAGGGAAATTTACAGTGATGTCCAATTAACCTAAACATACATGTTTTTGGAGGTGGGAGGAAACCGGAGTACCCGGAGAAAACCCACGGTGACACGGGGAGAACATGCAAACTCCACCCAGAGAGATCGTGAGATGTTGATATGGTCCGACCCGGGAGTCGAACCCACGACCTCCTTATTGGGAAGCCAGAGCTCTAACCACTTGGCTACCGTGCACCCCAATTTTTTTTTTATGTAATATATAATTCATAATATAATATAAAACAATAGGCTATAATATTATTTTATTGTTGTTTACTTTTTGTACACTTATTAGCCAAAATGCTAACCAGTAACAGGAACAAATACATAAGTCTTTGTGTTTTATTTTTATTATTATCATTTATATTATATTATTTATTTAGTTATTTGCCCTTTGGGTCCTTCACACGCACAAGTGTAAATCGTAAGCTCCGCCTCTTCCTTGTTCCTTTTGCTTATTTGTGAAGAGTTAAGCATCTGATGTAATCCTTGGTTTTAAAATGCGTTTTTGTTATTCTTGGTACTTAATATTCCACTATTACATATTGTAGTAGTCAAGACCAAGACTGCAGTCCAAGATCACCTTTGTAATTTAATTTAATTATCATTGTTGTGCAGAGTTTATTACAGACTGTGCTTCTAGAGAAAGAGTGTGGTGGTAATGAAATGTGCGCTCTGTGTCCAAGACAAAGCCGAGTCCAAATGTGCTCGAGTCTGAGACAAAACCAAGACCTTTAGAAAAAGAGATCTTGAGACTGGTCCTAAGACCAAGACTGGTCTTGAGTACTACGGTGGTCCCTCTTTTATGGCGGGGGTTAGGTTCCAAAAATAACCTGTGAAAGGCGAAACCCGAGAAGTAGTGATCTTCATTTTTACCAGTAATTTCAGTTGATAACCTGCCTGGTTCTGATGTTTAGTGTCTTTTGTACAGGTAATAATGCGCTGAACAGTTTTTCTAAAAATGTAATAAAACGTGTTTCTCAGCAAAGAGTGTTGTAAATGTGCTGAAGTAAATAAACAGCACCTGAAGTGAGTCCAGTTTCTACCGAGGAAAAACACACCTCTGGAAAGTCAATATGTTCTTCCTCAAGATAAACAACACTTGATCATCTTAGAAAAACAACATAAACTTAATTTGTTTGTCTTTACTGATCAACGACCGTTTCAATGTTTGATTTTTCTAGGTTTCTTTTGGCAACAACAACATCCTGGTGCAACAGACGGCTTTATTTCATTTGGCAGAAATCATCTGACATCGGGGCATTAGCGTTCATTCACCTCACAGTGGACTTCTTTGCTTTGGCCCAAACAGGAAGTGACTCAAGCTCAGTTGTCAAGAGATTTAGAGCATTTTTACTGCGGAACAACTTATTTTTCACTCATCAAATGTATTAAAAGCATCTTTATTAAGCACAAAAAGGTGCCGAGTTTGTCTGTGTGTCAGAGTCAGTCACAAATGTGAGAGAAACAGAAGTGATCCTGTTGTTCTTCTGCTTCTCTGCCACTGTTTACCTGATTTTCTCTTTTTACACGTCACATACAAGCTCGGTATACAGATGCATTGAAGGATGGGTTAAATGCAGAGGACATATTTCCCTACAGAGACAATAAAGTACGTATACCTTACCTTACTTTTCAGGAGGAGGTCCTCTTCTTAAATAGCCTAATAGTTCATTTTGTGGCCATGCTAGCTCGCTCAGAGTAAAATTACATGTTTTTATTACTTACTTAGTGTCACAAAAACATCTAAACTAGAAAATCTTGCTTTTATTCAAGTAAATTTTTGGGGTCACCTTTAATCAGTAGGGATGGGACGAGATCAAATGGTCACGATACTGTAAAGAACAATCTCAAGGTCTAGGGAATGTTCATAAAAGGTTCAGTTGCCCATCTTCGAGCAGCTGTAGTAAAAAGTCTCCTCCACACATAAACTTGTAGAGCACATAATGGGAGAGAAAACAGTCTAAACTCTGTAACAGTTTTTAGTTTTTATTGATAAGACAAATATTGACAGAGATATTTAGTCCTAAACATGGTCAAAATGAACAGAACAGCGCCATGTTTTTCACACTTAAACATAATTTAAAATGGATCCACAATGAGATATTTGACCTCATTACATCTATAACCTGGTAAAAAGGACAGACGTGCTCCTTCTTCTTCTGAGAGTCATAAGAATAATGTTATGGACTTAATAAAATGTAGATCAAATATAAATAATAATAACTTTAAAATTCCAAATTGAAACAGCTGAATTGTTTTACAATCTTGTCTCGATCTTGTGGCTCTTCTCGTCTTGTGAAAATTCGGTCTCATCCCAATAATCATCGTCATTGTATTTTCTTTAGTTTCAGGAGTGTCTGAGCGGCTCGTCTGATTTCTGTGTTAAATCAGATTAGGGGAAGTGGGGTGATTTGTGCCAGCGGGGAAGTTGTGCCACCCCCTGTTTCTATAGAAACATAGAAGAAATTAGTCATGTGACCACACATTATTGAAGGTTTAGCCATTTCACTCATCCTGTAAAGATGGGAGGCTGATTACATGAGAAATAAGGGCATTTAAGTAGAAAAAAATATTTTTTTCCCTTCAAAGTAAAATTTCTATGATAAAAGTTTTTTGATTGTTGCATCTGAACAGTTATAGGCAGGTTTGTAATATATCACCCATGTGTTACTGCTTTGGTAAGATACATTTTGAATCTATATAGCTGACATGAGGTTAGCTCAAATCTGACAGATGATGCATTTTTTCCAAAATGATGGTGTCGGGGTGATTTGTGCCAAAGAGCCTGGGTTCAGTTGTGCTAATGACAACCCATTAATGAATAACTGAAAAAATATGATTTTTTGGTAATTGTGTCATTTTATCATTAAAGCAATCTAATTCTTCATTTTACACCAAACAGAGATAGAAAAATTAGGAAATAAGACCAAAATTCAAGGATATTGGACTTATCAATCAATCAATCAAGTTTGGCGTTTAATTCTGATCAGACATGTGCATGTTGGGCTTGGCCTTTTTTCTCTTAATGTTAAATAACTTAATGTTTAATCTAAAATTTAAGTGGAAATGCATAATGAGTTTAACCTGCAGAAGATATCTGTTTCTGAAATTAAAATATACTATTTTACTGTAATAATAAATGGCACAATTTCCCCCAAAGCACCAGGGGCAAGTTGTGCCACAAGAAAACTTTTTTTCAGAAAGCCGTATTTCTTAAATACTGTACTTCAGATCAAAAATGATTGTTTCCAAAGATGCACCACATCCTGAAATATGTGTTCATGTTGTAGTTTGAAGAATTACTCTCACGGTCTCACTTTAAAGTCATGTTAAGTAAAAACTGGCACATCTTACCCCACTTCCCCTAAAGGGAGACGGCCTCCACAGAAAATCCTCCTGTTCTATACTGAGTTTGTATGTGACGTGTAAAAACAACACTTCTGTTTCCCTCATATTTGTCACTGACACAGACAACTCAGCACCTTTTTATGCTTAGTTAAAGCGAACCCTGGCTATAATCACATGTTTACCCTAAAACACTTATAATATCATAATTTATATAAATACAGGACAAATACCTTGGAAGTATTTGTTGTTTTATTAAAATAGTAGTTTAAAGAAATTACTTGGAGGCTGCCATTTTGCTTTGGGTATGACATCAAATGGTTGTCTGTGTCTTCTGGTGGTTGTCAAGGTAACAACCTAGGGAGCAACTATGGTAGGAGCAACCATGGCAACAACCAAAAGCAACCATTTGACATCATCAACCCAGAATGCATTGCACCTGGACAATATGGCTGCTGCCAGTGGCTCCAAAACAATGACAATTTTATAAAAATAGTAAGCAGTTATAAATTTGTTTGCAATTTATTTTAGTAAACATGACCTGTACTAGCATTTAAGCCATATTTGTCTTCATAGCCAGAGATCCCTTTAAGATGCTTTTAATACATTTGATGAGTTCAGCAGTAAAAATGCCCTAAATCTCCAAACAACTGAGCTGGAGTCACTTCCGGTTTGGGCCAAAGAAAGAAGTCTCCGCCCACTGTGAGGTGAATGAACGCTAATGTTTTGACGTCAGATGATTTCTGCCAAATGAAATAAACCGTCTCAGGCACTAGGTGTCGCCGTTGCCAAAAGAAACCTAGAAAAATCAAACAATGAAACGCGATCAGCAAAGACAAACAGATTAATACGATATTGTTTTTCTAAGATGATCAAGTGTTGCTTGTCTCGAGGAACATATTGACTTTCCAGAGGTGTGTTTTTCCTCGATAGAAACTTGGGACTCACCCCAAGTGTTTTTTTTAGTGTTGCATGTGTATTTACTGCAGCACATTTACAACACTCTTTGCTGTTGCTAACAAGTGATGGGTTAACAACTATAAATATGGACACTAAATATGACCGTTTGCTCTGACTGACAAACTGCAGATCCATTTTAAACATCATTTTATTATGATTTATTTTATGTCTTAAGGTAAAAAAAAGTTAATATAGACAAAACCAGTAAAAATTGAAAATCGTGGCTGCAAAATCGAAAACTGAATCGAATCATGACTTAACAATTTTGTCTCTACACACAAACTTAAAGATGAAAAAAAAAAAAAAAAATTATTGACACGAGATTTGATCCTTGAACCTTTTGCACCACTGCCTATCGCTCATCCATCTGAGCTACATGGCTGGTAACGTCACCGTGGCGCGGGAGACTTATGACTGCTACTGTACAACAGTTGTGGACAGATTTTTACGACTTTTTAGACCTTTGCTGTTAAATATTTGCTTGTGATGATTTATATAGTTGCTTAAGGCTTTGTTTATCCGCACAGTGAAGGTTAACACAGACACATTTAAACGTGGAATCGTATTTTGGCCGTAGATACCCCTGGCGCACAGAGCTGGAGCGTGAGGCAGTTTCTGATTTGCCTCACCTGGGCTTTGTACAAACTCCGTTTACTGCTGAGAAGCTGGTCCATGCCTTTGTCTCTTCCAGACTGGACTACTGTAACGCACTCCTCATCGGGATTTCTGGCAGAAATCTCCAACAACTACAGTCTATCCAAAACTGTGCTGCCAGAATTCTGATGAGGGTGCGCAAAACCCAACATATCACCCCCATTCTCCATAATCTCCACTGGCTACCTGTTAGGTTCAGGGTAGAGTACAAAATCTGCCTTCTAACCTATCAGTGTGTCTACGGCAGTGCACCGGTGTACCTCACAGAACTGTTGCCACCCCACAAACCCACAAGACGCCTCCGCTCCACCGACAGCCATCTGCTCCAGGTCCCAAAGACAAAGCTTCGCTCCATGGGGGACAGAGCTTTTCAGGCAGCAGCACCACAACCTTGAAATTCTCTACCTGACCGCCTGAGGGCGCCACAGTCAGTGTAATCTTTTAAAACTAAGCTGAAAACGTTTTTATTTCAAAAAGCATTTTTATAATTGATTGTCTTTGCCACTGTGTGTTTTTAATTGAGTGTAGCACTCTGAGATTTGTTTTTCAAATGTAAAGTGCAATATAAATAAAATTCATTATTATTATTATTATTATTAGGCCGAGCGCCCCAAGCAGGCGATGGGCCTATTGCTTTCGTAAGTGTCGTGCGAAGCACGACTGCGAAAGTGCGCACGAAGTGCGCACTAAATCGTGCGCGAAGCGCACGACCCCCCTCAAACACTCACCCAGGCCTTCCCCAACTCATGCACGTCCCGTGCATGTAAATTTGTGGTTGCTAGGCTGAACATTATTACCGTAAACGGGCGAAGCCCGTGCGAAATGCACACGAAGTGTGCACGAAACGAGTGCTTTACGTGGGAATGACGACCGCGAAGCGGTCGTCATTCCCACGTAAAGCACTTGTTTGCGCTGAGTCGCCCACCTACGCGTTCCCCTACTCATGCACGTTCCGTGCATATAAGTCATTAGTGCAAAAATGGAACATTATTATTGTATATGGGGCTAGTAAAATATAGTGGGCGGAGCCCACCCCGCAAGTCACTGACGGGCACGAAGTGCCCGTCAGTGACCCACTACCATCACCATGACGTTACATGGCGCGCGCGCTTTCCGAAAATATATAGTTTATGAAATAAAAAAAAAGGGAAACATTGTTCTCGCATCAGAATATTATTCTTATTTTTCTTTTTCTCGGGACCAACCCCCCTATTTATCACCCCTTTACCAGTGACGAAAAGTCACGAAAATTTGCACACTCCCCAAAATCGTGCCTCTCTAAATTGTGGCTATTTCCGTTTTTCAAAACTCAAAAAAGTGGCGCGTCAGCGCCACCTAGAGTGCGCAAAATGAATTGTGGAATAGGAAATGGCCAAAAAAAAATTTGACCCGAGAATCTCGAAATTCGGCACAGAAGTACATAGTAACAAGACAAGAAAAAAAATATATTACGGCAACGCCGTCCCCCCCACCAGATGTCGGCTATATGCATTCAAATTTTGCTAAGCATGACTCAGCATTTTTTTTTCTCGTCGTACTTTTATCTTCTCCTCCTCGGGCTTAAGCCCGAGCAACCTCAAATTTGGTGAATATCATCTTGAGAAGTGTGCCATCAAAAGTTATCCAATTTACTGGTGTAACTATAACCGTTTGTTTGCGGCGAAGCCGCAAAAAAGCGCCAAAAAATCGGAAAAATCGGAAAAATTGAATTTACTCCCATTTCCACAAATAAAGTCCGAATTTGATAAAATTCGTATCAGTTGTTAAACTCCTTGCCCTTAACCTACTTGATGAGGCAAAACCAAATTTGGCGCGTCAGCGCCCCCTACAGACTTAAATACATTTTAACATGGGGCGCACAAAATTTAGTTTGTCGAAAATTTTTGAAATTTTGCACAAAATTCTATTTTGGCATTCCAATCAAAAAAGTCAATCAGACCTATGCCCTAATCATTACGGCGAAGCCGTAGTGATGAGAGAAACACTCAATGTTATCCTAATGGAAAAATTGCCAAATCTCTGAAAATAGCAGATTTTTAACAAGTTATACTTTCAGTAACTCCTCCTCGGGCGTAAGCCCGAGCAACCTCAAAATTGGTGACAATCATCTTGAGGAGTGTGGGATCAAAAGTTATCCACGTTTTTTTCATAAGTCGTATGGTCTCTGTGCGGCGAAGCCGCAATTATGGTCCAAGATTTGTGATTTTTTTCACAATTTTGAATGGAAATTTAAAATTTAGTTTTTTCAAAACATTTGAAATTTTGCACAAAAATCCTTCTTGGTATTCCGATCAAAAAAGTCAATGGAACCCTATGTCTATCTTTTATAGTTTCGCGACAGCGATTCTTTAAATCCTCCATTTTATTTCAATGACAGCCGTAATCTATACGGCCGGAGGCTGCATTCTCAGGCCTGCAGTCACACGCATCTTGGGTTTTTTTACTCATATTTTCACCCGTCTCTCTTCGGGCGTTAGCCCGAATAAGCTGAAATTTGGTTAAGATCATCATGAGGAGTAGGTCAACGAAATACATTAGACCCTGGGCGGCGAAGCCGCACATTTTGTGAAAAAGTAAGAAATTTGCAGCAAACAGTACTGCTCAAAGAGAAGAGAAGAAGGCGCGAAGCGCCATTCATTTGGCAGTAGGTGTAATAAAAAAAAAAGTAATTGGGGCGCGAAGCGCCCCCTCTTGCGTTGCGGGGTGGCGGTGTCGTAGTGCGGCCCGCGAGGGCCGTTCAATGCCGCTTGCGGCTTTAATTATTATTATTATTATTATTACTGTCAAATTAACTCACTAAAAGCGCTCACTTTCACATAATATTCTCTTTCTTGACAATTAGAAGACAAAGCACTCGAAAAAAGAATGTCTACAAACATATTTTTTCACTTTATGTTCATTGTGTATGTGTCTGTGCAGATCTGAGTGAGGCGAGCCTCAGCGCTGTACACCTGCGTTATATCAGCAAGTCCTGAAGATTTTGGTTATCATGACATCAAGTATTTTTTCCCCATTTGCACACCCTCCCCTGAACGCACATATGGAGGATTTTTTCTCCCTCTGCATCGTTCATCCCCCTCTCTGCTTATATGCCCCCCTCTGATTTTATCTTGTATTACTTGTAGGGTTGATAAGTAAATAATGTGTTTCTGTTTCTGTTGATCTCCGTGTAGTCTCATTGACGTTTTTCCTTTGCTTAATGCAGCCTCTCCGCTCAAAAGCCTTCTCTCATAACAGCCAATGACGTCACACTTTCTCACACAGTCCCTTTCGGATTGACTTCCCCTCTCACTTTTTCAGCGAGCTAGCTGTGTGCATGAATAACATCAGACCGAGATTTGGATGCAGCAAATTTTATTACCATTTTGATCAAACAAAAGAGCAGAAAAGGAGAGAAAACAAGCAAGTGTGTGAAAATCTAAAGAATGTTTATGATCACAATGTTTATGATTCGAAAATGTTTATGATCAACATTAATCACTGGCAGAAGAAAATTTCCTTGTAAGAAAATACTTCTCAAGAGTTTTCCAGATTAATCCGATGCTTCTGTAAAAAAAGAAAAAAAAAAGAAAAGAAAAGTATGGACTTTACTATTATTATATAGTATTATAAAATACTTCATTGAAGGGCTAATCATATCAGGCCCCCCAACCAATTAAAAGCAGCTCCAGCCCCATCTTTCAAACATTATAAAATATATTTGTTTTGTATTTCCTGTGATCATTTAAGGTTTGTTCATGCCCAGACCAAAGCCCTGTACTATGAAGCTAGATTTGGGGTTTAGCGAGGTAAGTTCTGGGTTAAACATGGTCTGGTCCTACAAACTGGATCACTTCCTATCAGAGCAGATCTCTGTGGCAACATGCGACAAACTCATAACCTCCTCTGGACCAAGATAAGTTCCCGAATTAGTTAAGACAAGACGTTGGCCAATCAGAGACGAGAATGTAGATGTTTGTAAAGAGAGAGAGAGAGCAGCGCAGAAATGAGAAAATGTTAAAGTAAAAGCAAATTCTTTTATATCAATGCAATGTGCATGTAGCCTATTTATAAAGAGGAGCCATAAGATCTTCTATGTAACATAGTTTGGACTGAAGAATCCTCTGTGATGATTAATAAACTGTTTCATTGTCAAGATTTGACTATTTGACATTTGGCTGTGGATCTTTACATCACTTTGACTTGTCGGAGCTAAAGACACAGCTCATTCAGACTAAGCGGTCGATCTATTAAATGTTTGTAATATCTGTACATTTGTGCTTTAGTCTGTTGTTTCCATGCATGACATTTAAAGAAACTCTGTAGTGTAACTTCTGTGTCTGTGATTGGCCTCATAAGTTCAGACTCCACTTGAAGCTTCAGTGCATTTCCTTCACTTAGATTTTAGATTTTAATACTTGTATATTTTGCATTCATGATTTCCTTACGTTTGTCCGCAGCTCGGTTGTTCTGCTTGGTCAGTTTTCATTTGGTCAGTCTATGCATTCAGTTTTTTTTACCACAAGATGGCGCAGAGGAGCAACGAAACACTTCCGTGAAGCACTGACTCATGTTTGAGTTCACTTGGCAAAGGGTTCGAGGCAACACTGAAGCTTCATTTGCCCTGCACTACTTTAAACCTCAGTCCTGGCTCAGACCTAATTCTGCTTTAGACCTAGTTTGGCTCTGAGTTTGTCTTTGTTCTTAGTGTCTAGTCTTTCACACACTTATTTTTGTTCAGAAAGCAAATGGCAATGTAGTGAAGAGTAAAGCTTTTCAGATTTTATTTTTCCACAAAGTTTGAACACAGCAGCTGTTAGTTTACAGCGATATAACAAATTATAATGTTAGCTGTGATTCACATTTGAGTTAAAAGTGAAGTCCTTGCTCATAGGAAATTGGAAAAATAAAGTTCAATAGCCCCGTTTTAGACCATGTTTAAACAAGATCTATCATGTTCACTTACAGATGTTGGAACCAAACTCACCCTTGCAGGTGTAATTGACCGTCAGGTACTTGTAGGTGTTTGGACAAGGATCTCCACCCATCTCAGAGTCACTGGCTATGATGAAGCAGCTGCTCTGGTCGTTGCACCTGGACAAACACATGCATAAGTTTCCACACGAACTGTTGTACAAATCTGTATTTCAACAAGAACAAGAGAAGGCGACTCAGAAAAATCTCAAGTTAGCAATATCCGACTACTGCAAAAGAAAAAAACACATTATGGACTGTGACAATGCAAAAGTACCTGGAACAATAATTTAAAAGATAGATAAGAGATCTTTCTTTTATCAGAGAAAGATCATTCGCTTAGACTGCATTTACAATGCAAACCGAACCAGACTTGGCTCGATTGACCTTTTGCCGAGCCCCGCCCCCCTTAGTTACTGTTGCTACGCCCGTCAAATATGACTTTGTGCCATAGACTTCAATGACAAGAAGTACACCTGTTCGCGTTTGTGACTTTTTTAAAGCAATTTTTCCGTGATATCCTCTAGATCGAAGCAAAAGGGGTTCACTATGC
Organism: Mugilogobius chulae; assembly: GCA_038363315.1. NCBI lineage: Eukaryota > Metazoa > Chordata > Actinopteri > Gobiiformes > Gobiidae > Mugilogobius > Mugilogobius chulae. The sequence continues at coordinate 38,534,796 of CM076398.1, forward strand.
AGCGGAGGGATTTATTCAAAACATTAAAATACGCAACAGAGGGACATAACTCCTATGGAGGCTAATGCTACTGGTCTCAAGCTAAATCAGAGAAACCCATGATTTTTAACGTAACCACAAATGCAACAAGCACAGCCTTGTCCTGCTCTTTCACTGAACACTGGGTAAGTTCGCTTTCATATGTTTAGGTCTATTTTTCTCTATTGCAAGAATATTGTTGATTTACGAGGTTTGTTAGCGAGCTAAACCTACTAGTGTTGGCTAAAGCTAAGAGGCTCGCTAAACTTAGCAGCTTACAGCGTAACTTCTGCAGTTATATCCTCGTCGTGGTATAACTTGGGTCTAGTTTGTGATTTTGCCTCTAGATCTAACAACACAGTAAGTCCATAGCCATAGTTAAACATTAGTTTTACAGACATTTGTTTGATATATTTAGCTGATAGAGGAGCCGCCCCGAGCCGCCCGCACTGTTTAATCCATTGTAGGCACTGCTTTCGTTGTTTTCGGCTTTAGAAATGGAAAAAACACAACTCCTCCGGTCAATATTTAGGGGTATCTGCGGTCTGGTTTACATAAACCGTAGGTCCATCGCTTCACCATCTTGCTTGGAGCTCAAGATTTGTCGGGCCCTATTTACATAGCAACGGTTGCTACGATGTTTGATTGGACAAGAGCCGTTTTGGGGCGGGGCTCGGTGAAAGGTCAATTGGAGTTGGAGTTTCTTTTCTAAACCGGCTTGGTTCGCGTTCACAATACATTTTTAGCAATCAAACCAGCACAGTAGAGACACATCTGCCTTTGGCCGCTGTGACAGAAACACGTTACACCAGCAGTAAAGAAGACGCCCGGCTTCTCGGCTACGGCTCCAACACACCTCTGGACTTTATATTTGTGTTTTATGGATCTATCCCACAACTTCACTTACATTAACAGGCCCAGTGTGAGTGACAGACGAACACTTTCACTTTAGAAGACGAAAGAGGAAGACTCAAGGGTCAAGACAGAAATGTAACAAAAAGTTCATCTATTTGAGTAAATCTGGTTCTGAAAGATCTGTCATCTGTTCTTTTGGCTGTATAACTAAAAACTGGGAGAATAAAGACCATTTTCTCCACAGTAACGTGAGCTGTAGTGTTACTTTTTGTCGTTTCCTCATCCTCCGTCCTTCTCCTGTTACTTCCATGTGATTTTGTGTATTATTTGTCTCATTATCGATCTCACACATGCTGTTTGTTGTGATTCCGAGCCTCACGTGCGTCTCATCAGAGTTCGTTCGCGCGTCACAATTACCCAATCGAACCGAACTATCCAGGCAAACGAATCCTGATCCAAATCAAAAGTGTATTGTGAATGAACCTTTAGTGAGAATGAATTTACCAAACATAACACGGAGCAGTTGTGTTCTGCTGTTTCACCTCAAACACTGTCCTATGAGTGACGCAAGAGACAAGCAAGGTCGCCGGTCGGACGGGTCGTAAAAGTCGAACCCTGTTGTGGAGCATGTTGTGGTATCTCTACATTAAAGCAGAACTACGTAACATTTTGACCTTGTTAAATGTCTTTGTGAGTTGTGTGTATTTTCAGTTCATTTGAAGCGCGTCCCGGCTCTCTACTTCCTCCTGATGGAAAACTCACACCCGACACAAGCTCTCCTGTGTAAATGCATTAGCCTGTCAAATGAAACAACCTTTTTTGTCTGTTTTGTGCCTCTTTAGTTTTGAAAAAAAAAAAAAAAAAAAAGATGGGGAGCTGTTGGGTCGAGAATTAGAAACTGTAAAGGCAGTGTAGGAGACAGAAATAAGGTGCACTGTGTGTCTGTATGTGTGATTGGTCCTGTGTAGAAGGGGCGGGGCGCACAGGGACAGGTGTGTATGCACGTGTGTGTGTGAAAAGCGCGCACTACCTGGGGACACGGATGAGGAGTGTCAGGGCGGGTAGCCGTAATTTTTGTTGACCGCTGGTTTTGTTCACCATATCCATTCCTTTTCTGTTTTCCACATTTTTACTCTTCTCTTTGCTGCGCTGCTGATAGCTCTGTGTATGTAGCCTAATAAACCTATAAAATGCATGTTGGATCTCAGCGTATAGCTTTGTTAACAATAGTTTAAGCGCGTCACAAAGCTACGAACCCAGGACCCTCTCTGGCTCTCTCCTAGCGGCTCCAAGGTTTGTACAAAGAAGCCGCTACAGGCAGAGATACACCACATGCTTCAAAATCCCTGAAAAAACACATGTAACCTTTCAAAGACATTTACCAAGGTCAAAATGTTACTTAGTTGTGCTTTAAGTTTATCACCAAAGGGTTTGAACAGTATGATGCTCATCTAGAGTTAAAAGCAATGAGCTCCTTACATTTGAGCCGCTCTCTCTGTCACAGACAGCACACAGTTTGTGTTCTGCAGCTCAGACGGAGGATGTCCAGTAGAACATGTGGTGGAGTCACGTCGGCCGCATTCAGCAGAGTTTACATGAATCACCTGACCTTGATCTGTGAGAGAGACAACATTATACAGAGTCTTTGGACTAAGTGTTAAACACATGATGTGTAAGGTTCAGTCGTACCACAGCGGATGTGAGCTCTGGAGTTCTGACACACCACACTGGCTTTGCTCCGACCAGACACACATGCATGAGTGCTCTCCATTTATTTGTAAGTGAAAAGACACGGATCGTCGGGGAAATTATTTATCTCTACCTCACAGACCTTCTCCCCCTCACAACTGTAGACAACAAATAAACATTTGTAAACAATTTACAATGAAACAACATTGTTTCAGAGACATGAACCTTTTAAGGAGGTCTTTGGCTCCTTCGTAGGAGCAGCTGATGTTAGAGAGGTTATCGGTCCAGCCTTCACTGCAGGTTTCTTTGTTCATGCGTCCGTAGAGAGCAGCCTGAACCTCGATCACTCCCTCCTCTGTGTGAACACAAGGTCAAACCTAATATTCAATTACAGACAGCACAGAAGCACCTTATTTATTCTCAGTCACACCGTAAAACAACACAAGTTTTTTACGCCGTCACTAAATAAAAGCTCCAGCGTCTGTGGGTTGTCTCATCCACTTTTTAAGCTTGGGTTCTCTTGGAAAAACACAGAAGGGCGTTCCACAGACAAGGAGCAGCAGCCTCAAAGGCCCTGTCTCTCATGGTCTTTAGCCGTGTCCTGGGTGGGAGCAGACGGTGCTGTTGGCCTGACCGGGTCCTGGCTGAGGTGTGTGTGAGCAGTTCAGTCAGGTAAGTGTGGGCCTCACCCTGTAGACAGTGATGGATGTGCAAGAGGACTTTGTGTTCAATACGGAGAACAGGAAGCCAGTGCAGAGTGTAGAGGATGAGGGTGATGTGCTCATGTTTCTGCATCCTCATCAGGACCCTGGCAGCGCTGTTCTGCACATATTGGAGCTTTTGAATGCTTTTTTAGCTGCTAAATGAACTCACAGGTCTGCACAGACTGACGTCATCAGTGGAGGACTGGACCTGCTTAAAGTGCATATGACAGGTTGCTTAAATGTTGTTTTTTTAATATAATACATATGATTAATACTAATTTTGTTCCATAAAAGTTGCCAAAAAATATAAAAATCTTGACAAAACCATGCACTTTCTTCTGCTGTTTATCCGTTGCTAGGGCGCCCCCTGGAGCTGTGAGGATGATGTAGACGGAGGGGAATGCAAGTCAGTCAGGCTGTTTAACATGTAAAACTCAGCATCTTTATTATCAAATATATGCACTGTCGCATGGATTTGTAAAGAGCTGATGGTTATATATAGCTAAATTAGATATTAGGGTGCCATTTTGTATGTTCACCTTTAGTTTTTTTTATATAGTTTATTGCTAAAATGGTTAATTATTAATTAAGTGAACAGACGAATAAGAGTTTGCTGAGTGGACACATTGTGTTTTACTTTCCAGACCAGAAAAAAGACTGTAGCTTTTTTCAATGAAGGAATAAAGAAACCCAGCCTTCCACACGTGAATACAAAGCCCAAACACAGCTTCATCTGTGAATCACATGTCAGAGGAGTGTAGATATGGAGCGCGGCACAGCTCAAAGCATTTGCACTGGTCTGACGCCTTCTGCGCTCGCCTCCCACATGCCCTTCGTCTATGAGCCTCCCAGCCCCTTAATACCCTGTTTGTTCACTGTCTGTGAGCTCTTGATGGTCAATATGGCACAGGCATATGCCAAATTATTACAACACAGTCTCCTACTCCACACTCATAAGAGCAGCGCCTAGCTGGCGTGATTACGCACATGCAGTGCTTAATTTGTAACTCAAACGTTGCCGGAACAAAATGTGGGTTTTGGACCAGGCTCCAGACAAGGTCGAACCTTTACCGGAGCAAACACATTAAGTGAACATAGAGGCTTAGAAATGCTAAAATACAACCCAACTGTCCATCCTACTCAATGTTAAACGATATAAAAGTAATTTTGTCCGTTTTTTTACATGTCACACAGAGATTTTCATTCATTCTGACAGAAATCAGCGCACCTGCCGCTAAATCTGATCCACAGCAACAAGTATCCCACACCCGCTCGTCCTGCAGCTCTGCACTGCCTCCGCGTCATATGACTCTCCACAAGTCACAACAACAACGCAGGACAAACAGCTTTTACACAGGAGACACAGGTCACAAACAGCCTTTACACGGTTCTCATACATCAAACGTGACGCTAAAATACACATTATAGTAACACGGTAAAGTTAGTTACACTTACGAGAAACTACGACCGCTACATCCGCGCTGGTTCTCACCTCTTTATCGTCCCCTACACTCCAAACACATGTGACACTCCAAACACATGTGACACTCCCGCTGCCTTTAATCCATCAAAACGAGTCGCAAATAACAACAAATATTCACGAAATCCACTTAGACGCATATTTCCTGTTTTAGAAGAAGATACAAGAGCGGGGCTCGCCTGGAACCAATGAAAAGTCTTAAACCCGCCTGCGCTGCTTCTGATTGGTCACATTTCCTGTCAGTTTCGCTTTTAACCAATCACAGTCTGTGACTCCGTCTTCAACACATATAAGCCTGTTGTTTCTGTAAATGAGAGACGGGAGAGAAGCAGAGCCACGTATTCAAAAAGCTTATTAGAAAGCGTTACCGGAGCAGACAAAACTGTTGCCGGAATGCCCCACGAGAGTTCCCGGATCTTATTCCGGCTTGTTCCGGCTCAAATTAAGCCCTGCGCACATGTAACGAGCCTTTCAGGTCAAATAACTCTTGCAAACAAACTTTTTACTCACCGTGGATGTCTGGCGATGTCCGCTGATGTCCAGGTAAAGCTTAAAACACATGTGTCTGACGGAGACACGGTGGAAAGCCAGCTGTTCGTATCCGCATCAGGGCTCTGCAGATCCGCTGTAAAAGACCGCGGTTCTGTTTCTTTCCATGTTAAATCCATTGACCCCGACGCATTGTCCAAATCCACAGGTTGAATAAATCCAGTGTTCCTTTCCAGCAAAGCATTTACGTTGTTTCTGAGAGCCTGTGAGCCGCGGTGAAAAACATGCTCAGTGCAGTAAACAGCGGCTGGAGTCCTCCTGTAGTGCCGCTCCGCGCTGCTGACATAATCTTATGATTTTGAGCGCTACGAAAACAACTTTCTATACAAAAACAGGCTAACTAAAGTTGGCATTTCCTTGTCTGCTAACTAGACGTCCATCTACTGTAAACACGTGATTATAACATGTGTGTGAGACGCGGAGAAAGGAGGAGGAGGAGGAGGAAGAGGAGGAGCTGCCGCCTCTAGATTAAAATTACTCTGCTCATTTATTTAACACACATAAACACATTGCAAGCGATCTTGTTGTTGAATTACAGTGTGGCCTAAATACTGAGGGAGGTGAAAATTTCCTGGCAGGAAAAAATAGGCTGGGAAACACCGATGTTTATAACATAAAAATACATTCAAGTCAATAGAGAATAGTCAAGCTTCCCCCTCCGCCTACGTCACCTTCCACTTCCTTGTTCAAGGCGGAAAAGATTTTAAATTTCACAATAAAATCATATTTTACTGCTAAACAATAAATTATTTCATGAAACAAAGACTAATATCTTGGTAAGCATTGCTGTTGCTATGGTTTCTTGAAAATGGTGGCTAATCTGTCATACGCACTTTAAGCCTAGTTCATCCAGCCTGGGAAAATCAATATGGATAATAAATACTCTGTCAGAAGAGCATTTCCAAATCTGTTGGAATAGAGAGACTAAAAAGTGTTGGAACACAAGTAAACAGAGGGCTGTCAGAATGAAGAAGACAGCTGTCGTAATAGAGGTGTGTCAGAATAAAGGATGAACCAGTAAACTAAACAAAAATAACGTTTACTCATTTACAATGGCAGTTCAGAGCTTCTGTAATACCTATTTATTCTGTCATATACCACACTGTGCTCAGCTATAACAGCAACATATTTTAACTTTTTACTTTAGCTTCACCTTAAGGACGAGATAAATTTACTTTTTAAATGTAATAATAATAATGCATTGGAAGTGTTTTTTTTTTTTTTTTTAATCCAATTTAATTAATTACATTATTGTTGCAGATGGAAGTATTAAAATATTGCAAAAAAATGAAGACTTTAGGAAGTGTTTTGTTGCTAAGTTGTCAAGTTGAACAACCCTTTTGTCACTTTGTAACTCGCAGATGGAAACAATGAAGTTAAAGATTTCAAAATAGATTAATGCGATTAAAAAAATTAACTCGATTAATATGTCTGTAATTAATTAATCACAATAATGCACTAATTTGACCCCCCTAATTAAGTTATTGTATTGTTGGTTTGTTTATTATGTTTCTATTCTGCTGTTCAACACTGAAGCTTCCTTGTTGCGCCGTGAACAGATTAAAACTTTCCCCGGTGTTTTTGATGAGGAAACCGCAGGTTTAAAAAGCATCGTGAAACAAGCGTGTTCAGACTCACCACAGCTGAGGCGGTGCAGGTTCCCTTCTCCATAACAGGTCGTCACTTTGGTGGTGCTCAGAGCAGACGAAGGTGAAGCTGCTCAAACATAAACAATGCAAAGTCTGTAGATGAACATTAAATGTGTAGTTTGTATAATGAGCAGAGTGACTCACCTGTGGACACCTGCAGAGCTGCTGCTGCCAGACCTGAAACGGTTCAAAACAAGTTATTGTAGATAAACACAAAGGATAAAACATAAAGATTATTGAAGCTTCTGAAGGTTGGACTCACAGATTGAACTGATGAAGCACAACATTGTGATGGTGAAGAGTCACTGATGAACTGAACACAACAGTCTGACACGGCTCTTTTATACACACATACACACACGAGGAAACACAGGCACAAAAAAAGAAAGGAGGAAACAAATTCTTTCTCTCGTACCAACGCAAGAATAATGTTTCCTTGTTCAATTAGTTCTACAGTGTATTTGCGGCACAAAGGTTGAGCGTCCTGTTTTGAAACTCGTGACTCTTCTTAATGCTCGATTTACAGCTGTAAGTCGACTCTTCCAAAATACCTCTTACCGCTGGTTAACTGTGCTCAAGTCTTCTCTATAAAAGGCACCAGAATGAAGCCAAAAACACACGATTGTCCAACCAGAGAGGGATGGAGCTATGGACGCTGTTGTCTTGTGTCTCCAGGGTGTTTGGAGTCCACCGCTCTACCATTAGTCGTCTTGTGGAGCGATACCAGGCCACTGGTTCTTCTAACGACCGCCCTCGTACTGGTGGCCCCCGTGTAACGACCGCTGCACAAGACCAACCGCCCCCCCGCACATCTCCGTCTCCAGAACCATCCATAATCTCCTCCGCGCTGACGATATTCCACCATATGGGCCAGATGTTGGATCAGTGCTTAGAGCTCGGGTCGAATGATGCACTCACATCGTCGTTGGACTTTACAGAGGTGGTCCCAATGGTCCCATTGAAAATGTCTGGGATCTGCTCAGTGTGCGTGTCCATCGACATGAACATCCTCCCGAAACTCAGCAGCAGCTGAAGACGGCACTGGTGGAAGAATGGATCAACTCAGACACTACTGCCGATCCATGAGGCTGAATAACCTCTGTCCAGGGCCAGCGGGGGTCAGTGAACTATTGACAGTCTGATGAAACTGTCACTTTTGGTTTGGGGGTTACTCTGTTGTTTAGTTGTGTTATTGGACTTGAAAATGTGTAAACGCTGCAAGAGTTGGACTGAGGATTAGAAATGGAGTGTTGCGTTTCTTTTTTCCTTGTGTGTATAGAGTAAAGACCAAAAGTTTGAAAACACCTTCTCATTGAAAGAGTTTCCTTTATTTTCATGATTATGAACATTGTAGATTACGAAAGACAAGCAGATGGCCTGGAGAACTGGTTTAGAACGAGAAGGAAGATAAAAATGTGCCAAGATGAATGTGCCAAGATGAGGTAAAATATTCAGCACAAGGAAGAGACATTGAAAACATTTTGAGAAAGCACAACATTGTGAACACATGATCCAGCGCTTGAAATATATATAAAAAATCTAATATAGAAATCTACTGCCTAAATGCGATGCTGAAAAACGTATCTATTCCTTTGTCACGTCGAGGTTAGACTGTTGAGTTTAGAGTCCAATTTATCTTTGTTGAGACACTCTTCCTTCTCGTTCTAAACCGGTTCTCCAGGCCGTCTGCTTGTCTTTCGTAATTCATCTGTTTTGTGCAGATTCCTCTGACATGATTGAATTGGCTGAAAGTCAAATTTTTCAGGTGAGGAAGGTAGAAAGGAGTGTGGCAAGACGGCTGTTGGAGGTCATCAACAGTAGAACGTTCAATTGGTCTAATGTTAAACCAATGGGGGATTTTAAATTCATTCTTAAAATCATTTACCACAATAAAAGTGTTACAATGGTCATTTAGCTCCTTTAGTTTGGAGATGCTGATGGTCACGAGGCTGAGCAGGGAAAATAACACTGTCACCAACAAAGTCATTAAACTGAGTTAAATTGTTCAGCAGCGGCGCCTCCTGACTAATTTCTTTGGCGGTGCTATGGTCAATACATGGCCAGTTATCAAAACCCAATGCCCACAATTATATTGTCCAATTCTGCCGTTCCCTTTTCTGAGCCGCGGCCCCCTACTTGGCTGGTAGATTGCTGGAGGCCCCTCAGTAATATTTCACACTCTATTCAAAATTAAGTAGAATGTTTATACTCCCATATTAAGATGCCAAAACCGCAAAATAATGCCTGTGGACTTAGTGTGGATTTAAGAGAGTAAATTAATCAAATAAAAAATATTAAAGTTAGTTTCAAACCCAGTTTTGTGTCATGCTTGTTATGTGGACAGCCTTTGGAGGCCCCCCATAGGCCCCAGATCCCACTTTGGGAATTACTGGTCTAATTCATCAATACATTATTTGACACCACCAGGTGGCTTAAACGTGCAATCAAATAACATGTGGCCAACTTATGTCCATAAACTTATGAAATAAAGATCCAGACCAGTAAAATGCATAAGCTCCGTACTAATAATTATAACACATCAATTTGTTATTCAATAAAACCAGCCTGAAAACATTTTATACAGTCTTCCACCTTTTGTCGTAACTTGTCTGATGTTTAAATTTGGTTTTGCCATTGTAGCTGTTAAAAAGAGCTTGTTTGAGTCCGAATAGGTAAAACCAAGAAGCCGTGTGTTTTAATACACGACGTGGAGTCTTAAGACTCGCTTCAGTCGAGCTCCGGTGCAGTCACCAAGCACAGCAGGTTTATTCATGTATGTGAGCTACTGCTAAACCAGAAACTAAACAAAAGGGAAATAATAAAGCAGTTTCTCAAAATCACAGGGTATTTATTTTCACAGATATTTACAGTGTTGATGAAGCATAACTCATGACAGTGACTCACAATCGGCTCCAGTTCAAGGTTTTACATTTTATATGTTCCAAGCCAGAAGGTAAAAAAACATTCATCACAGCAGAAGTTTCTTGTGAGAAAACGCTGGTCAGTGGTTTTCAGAGCGCCGATGCCACTGTAAAAGAAAAACCGTCAGATGAATCAGATCAAGACTAAATCCTTCTCATTCTGGCCTGTTTCCCCTAAAACTCTGACTAAAATTGTCTAAAAGTCAAACTGCACTGAAAAAAACAACAATCATCTTAACCTGTAGATGCATAAGTGGGTTTAAAATGACCCCTTGCGTTTTTATTCTGCAAAATCATTGAAATTAAAAGTATTTATAAGTTTCATATTTCAGGTATTATGTTTGTGATATGAGGCCATAGCATTTAAATTGTATTTTTAAAGAAACTGCATCTTTTGCATCACTACCTCACTTTTCGTTAATGACCCTAAATATTTCCAAGGGTTAGCCTTAGAAACCTTTGATTCTTATAATTTTAACTCAAACATTTACTGTGGCATTTACACATCTGGTGCAGCGGTTTGGCCTGAAAACTCACATTTGCAGGTGTACTCGACTTTCAGGTACTTGTAGGTGCCATAACAAGGGTCTCCAAAGTCTGAGTTTGAGGCTGAGACGAAGCAGCTGCTGTGGTCGTTGCATCTGGATAAGAAAATGACAAAAAGATAATTTAAAATGTCACTCAATCGTCAGGGCCAAGTAAAAACACTACAGGTTTTAAAACATATGGTCCCTGTGCGACCAGAGCAGGAGCCGTGTTCACTTTGCTGCAGTGAATCAGAGCTGTTCACAGTGGATGTTGGATTCCCCCAGGGCTGCGCTTTGTCACCGCTTCTGTTTAGCTGCAGTCAGAGACCAGAGGGTGTCCGGTTGTGACTGTTGTGAAGATGGGGGGCTGCTTTTTAATTATACAGCTCAAAACCATTTTTTTTTCAACCTTAAGAAATGTTATGTGAAATTATAATTTGAAACACATTTGTAGTCTGTTCGGATATGACTCAAAACAAATGCACTGAAAATGAATCATCTGTTCCTCACGTAGACTCTCACACGGAGCGCTTGTGACTGAAAGGAGCGACACAACATCTGCTTTTGACACTAAAAGAAAGGTCTAAAAGCAGATGTTGTGTCTGAGTGAGGAGGGAGGTTCATCTCACTGTGAAGCGCTTTGTGACTGTCAAAAGCACTGTACAAATAAACCTTACTATTTTTCTTTACCGGATTGGGAAATGGGGAAGGCTGGATTACATATTTTATTTCTTGGACTTGTTTGGCTGCATTATTTAGGATTTTGCTTTCAACTGGAGCGATGAGCAAGAGGATTTTACGGCAAATTTTGGATTAAATAATCCGTTTTGGCCACATTCTTATGCGCGGAGTACTGCCCCAAGTGGAGGAGTTCAAGTCTCTTAGGGTCTGGTTGTGAGGGAAGGATGGAGCGGGAGAACAGTCAGATCAGTTCTGTGTCAGCAGTGATGAAGTCGCTGTATCGAACAGTTGTGGTGAAGGAGTTGAGGCAAAGGTAAAGTTCTCCATGTATCGTCAGTCTATGTTCTTAACCTCACCAAGGTTCATGAGGTTTGGGTAATGACCAAAAGGACAAGATCGCCAATAGAAGCAGTCGAAATGAGATGGGGTGAGGAGCTCTGATGTGGCTTGGGTTTGTGCTGGACAAAACCTCTGGTGAGAAGTCCCATTAGGAGGAGACCTGAAGACCCAGGACACACTGGTGGGACTCTGCCTCAACTGGCCAGGGCACAACTCAGGATTCCTCTGGCAGAGCTGGAGGAAGTGTGTGTAGAAAAAGAAGTCCGAGTCTCTCTGCTCAAACTGCTGCCACCACAACCCAACTCCGGATAAAATAGACTTTTTTTTATCTTAGCAGCTGACCAAGTATTCAACCAAAGCAAATGCCACAGAACAAATTCCAAGTGCAAAGAGTATTTGGAGTAAACCCTGGGATTTGTCTTACATTTTCTTGACTCTGTCTGTGACTGAGCGCACACAGTTTGTGTTCTGGAGCTGAGACTGAGGACGTCCTGCAGAACACGTGGAGGAGTTACGGCGGCCGTACTCAGCAGACTTTACAAGGATCACCTGACCCTGTCCTGAAAGAGGAGACATTATATAACATTAGCATTACTCTACATTTTTTTTTTTTTTTTCACTTCATGTGCTTAAATTTATGTTTGGGGGTCACAAATGCCTACGGACTGTGTTTTGGTGGTTAGAGTTGAAAAAGGATTAGATCAGGGTGACCAGATTTTCAAAGTTAAAAACTGGGACACACTCAAGTTTTAGTAAAAAAGAACATTCTTATGCATTTAGACAACTTGAGACACTTTCACACTCATGTATATTCTCTAAAACATTTGTCAGTATAAATTGATGCATTTTTTGTTGGGTTTTGGTGATTTTCAAGCGTGATTTTGTCTAGTTTGAGTAAAGAAAAAGCATTATATTCCTCCCTTCACTGTTGGAAAGTGTCAAAGGGGTCAAATATCAGGACAACTGGGACATATCTTCTGTAAGACTGGGACAAATCAATGGTTTTGGATACATTTGCTAAGACCTGGGACACAGGGTTGAAAATAGGGACTGTCCCAGATAAATAGGGATGTCTAGACACCCTAGATTAGAAGCTACTGCATTATTCAAGTTGTGGCCCAATTAATTACCAAAACCTATTTTTTAATTCCAAAAAAACTGGCTACACTGGAATGAAACTTGTCAAATGTTTAGTAAAAGATATATTGAGCCATACCACAGCGGAGGTGAGCCGTGGACTTCTCACACACCACACTGCTCAGGTCAGACGGTTCTTTGGTCACACAGGTGTAGCTGATGTGCAGATACTTGTAAGTTCCACTGCACGGATCTCCGAACTCTGTGTTTGTGGCTCTGACGGAGCAGCTGTTCTCGTCATTGCACCTGCAGACAAAAACAGATGAGACCAAATGAACCTTTAACTATTTTCTGTCGGACCACTGGTTGTTTTATTAGTCACAGTCTAAAGACAGAAGGAGAGGACAGAAGGAGGGTCTAAAGACAGAAGGAAGGTCTAAAGACAGAAGGAGGGTCTAAGGACAGAAGGAGGGTCTAAGGACAGAAGGAGGGTCTAAGGACAGAAGGAGGGACTAAGGACAGAAGGAAGGTCTAAGGACAGAAGGAGGGTCTAAGGACAGAAGGAAGGTCTAAGGACAGAAGGAGGGACTAAGGACAGAAGGAGGGACTAAGGACAGAAGAAAGGTCCAAGGACAGAAGGAAGGTCTAAGGACAGAAGGAGGGTCTAAAGACAGAAGGAGGGTCTAAGGACAGAAGGAGGGTCCAAGGACAGAAGGAGGGTCTAAGGACAGAAGGAGGGTCTAAAGACAGAAGGAGGGACTGGGGATCCCACTACATGCAGCTCCGCTCCGCCCCAGTCCGCCTCTGAAAGTCACCTCGTCCACTGTCTCCGCTCCAGTCCGCTCCGCAGGGCTGTGTTGCTCCCAGGAGCTCAAGAAGAGCATGCGCCAAAAACACGAGTTTGTAAAATAAAAGTCCCTGTTGAATATAAAATAACTATCAGGAGCTCTGACAACTCCTGTGTTTAATGAGATCGCTCTTGATCGGGTCACGGCGGTGGACGTGTTTTCCTCCTTCGCTGGGGTCGGCTTTACGAGCACGAACTCAATAACGTTGTCCTGTCCATGTGTCAGTGACATAGTTATTTGAACACAGCAGACTGTTAACTACAGACTAAGAAACTTCATGTAAAACTACGAACCTTTCATTATCTGATCAATACAAAGTATGTGCGGAGTGATTTTACTTTGTAATTCCGGACATAGTTCACTTTCTTTTTCCTGTTTGGTGCGTTTTGATTGGCGGAGATTGACTTGGCCGGACTCGGCTGAGAAGAAAATAGCCTTGATCCGTATTTTCGTCATACGGCGACGGAGCTGAGGCGGAGCCCTGCGCAGTTGATCCGGCAGTCGGAGCGGAGCGGAGCTGCATGTCGTGGGATAAGCCTGTAAGGACTGTAGGAGGGTCTGATGTCCTTGTGTCTGTGGCCTATTCTGTTTTTAAGTCTAAAGATCATAATCGACCGTAAACTCCTCTAGTGTGCAGTCAGCTTAAGTGTAAAAGGGAATGAAAATATAAAAGGTAAAAGTTTCCCAGAACAAATGACACTCACACTGGAGCCACTTTGTCCACGACTGAGCGCTCACAGTTTGTGTTCTGGATCTGACTCTGAGGACGTCCGGCCGAACACGTGGTGGAGTCACGTCGACCGTAGGAAGCAGAGTTCAGGCGGATCACCTGGCCCTGATCTGTGAAGAAACATCAGACAAAGACTCTGGACACATAACGGTGCATAAAGACGTACCACAGCGAAGGTGAGCCGTGGAATGCTCACACACCACGCTGCTCTGATTAGACGGAGTTGGAGCGCTGATAAAACAGCCGTAAGTGCTCTCCAGGTATTTGTAAGTCCCCAAGCACGGATCAGAGGAGCGGAAAGCGTTCACTGCCACCTCACAGCTCGTCTTCCCGTCACAGCTGTGGACGACAAGTTTAACAAATGTTGTAAACAAGAGGCTTTTTCACAGAGCTGTGTTTAGGTTAGGTTTGCCCAGAGATGGCAAAAGTACTGAAGTTCACCACTCAAGTAAACGTACAGTAACTTGGATCAGCTTATTTCACTTGTTTCAAGACATTTCTGATGTTTTCAAGATATTTAAGATTGAATCAAATTTGCCAATGAGGTGAATGAAAATGTTTGACTTCATTAGCAAATAATTTGGCTTGAAATAAGAAAGGTATTGAAACAAGACAGAAAACACATTAAAACGAAAAAGTCATATAATCTAGGTACATCAAGTAAGGCCTAGTTTACAAGACAACGTTCCCAAGAAAACAGTCACAGTCGTAACGTTTTGTGCTCACAGTTTATATGGTGTCGTGGCGATCTAATCTTCCTTTACATGGAAACGCAGATAGACCGAAAATGCTGTAGTTCTTATGCCGGGTCAGAAGGTGGCGGTATTGTGCTAGGCCTCCAGATGACCTCACCGTGAACCCACGCAGCCTACGTAACACGAGCATTGACAGGTTTACAAGTTCTTCATATAAATAAAATGACAAACGAAGCAACAAGGACCAGCGCGCGAGCAAAAAGGGTGATTGCTTGCTTGAAACAAACACTGAGGTTCGAGGACCAGTGCGCGAGGAAGACACAGATCGCCGAGAGTTGGACACAAACACGGGGAAGACGGCTAGCAAACTTTATTTATTTTTTTTTCTGAACTCACGGATTTGAATGGACTCATTGAATCAACACCCGGAGAGGCCTTGGATTAGTTTTGTGTCTCCTCCTCGCACGCAGGTAAGAAAGCTGGAAGCATTGGCTTTACTTTATGACAGTGAAAGGTGCTTTGGTTTAAGAGACATTTTTGGTGACTGGGCAGTCTTCTTCTACTGTGTGAAAGTAGCGGCTACTGCACGTCAGTGACGTGACCGTTTTAATTGACAACTGTGTTTTCCTGTTTACACCGCGATGGATCCACTGAACGTCCTCGGTGAAAATACCTCTTGAATCGTATCCAGTGGAACGCCGATTCAGTGAACACGTAGCTCGTTGTCGTGTAAAAGATAAGCCAATTTGACATGGAAATGTCACGGATTCGTGAAAACTGGTTGTCGTATAAACTGCCCGTAAAACTATCTTAACCTGAAAAAAAAAATCCACGTTTTAAGACATTCTAACCAATCACAAAATGTATTTTTGCAGAACATAAAGTTGGTTTGTGATGTTGTGGTGTGAGATGGACTTTACACTAAATTAATTATAATTGATCTGACTTTTATCATAAATAGGCATGTCATTTTTGTTAGGAATTATAACATTTTTGGCAATTTTCACTTGTTAATTTGTTCACAAAGCTCTGATACACAGCAACACAACATGTTTGACCTGGTTTTTAAAAGGAATAACAAGGTTTATGGCTTGACAAAGTAACTAGCCTGATTATAAAATGTAGGGGGTAGAAAGTACAGACACTTCTTGAAAAATGTAAGAAGTAAAAGTAAAAAGTCACCAGATTTTGTGATACTCAACTAAAGTCGACACTCAAGAAAACTACTCAAGTACAGAACTTCAGAAGAAATACTTAGTTACTTGCCAACTCTGGGTTTGCCTCACATTTGTTATTTACTTGTTATATTCATTCCTTATAGAGAAGCAGAGAGCGGGTTTCAACTGGACAATCACTGCAGCGAGTTCAGAGCTTCACCAGAGAAAGACTATAGAGCAAACCGTTTTAAATTAGGAACAGCATGAAATAATATAAATACAAGACAAGAGCTGGGGCTACGACAAACGTTTCAAGAATAAACTTTTTTCTTTCAATTAAAAAGTTGCAACTCTTTATTAAGCTTTAAGCTTTAGAAGAATAAATTGTACAAACACGAGGAACATCGTTTTAAATATAAATAGCTATTGTTTTTTATGCTAACATTTTATTCAAGTCCTGATAACATCTTTTTCTCGTAAAATTACAACTTTAATCGATTAACATTTCAAGCTTGATCTATTTAAGCTTAATTTTCATGTAGTAATATTTATTACAACTATGGAAACTTTGCTGAAAACCTGACCGTTTTAAGTTACGTTTATTAGTTCAGTTGTAAAATGTCTGTATCTTGTGCGACACGCTGCACTAACAGGCAGGAGGTTGTAAATGTAAGCCTGGAGCTTTTTCCATTACATTTTGATAACGACAGAAGACGCCAGTGCAGGCAGCAGTAAATCCGAAGAACTGGAATCTCTCCAAGTTGTCACAGATTTGCAGTGAACACTTTAAACAAGGTAAGTCAATGCTAATGAAAAAAAATTTAATGAATCTGTGAAACAACCTGCATCATGTGTGGCTAACACCAGCCTCACATGATCTACAGCCAAGTGACTGAAAACCAAACTGTTGTTTTAAATCTGCTCCAGTGTGAGACTAAACCCTGTTCACCACAGAATGGTCCAAATCATGAGAAAAGTCAGACAGACATTTTATTAAAGGAGCATGGCGTAAGTTGCAAAGGTTTTGAACAAGGGCGCTTTGTGGCACTGCACTCACCATACTAACTTCAGTTGAAGACGTATTTTACGACTAAAAAGATTCTTTTGACACATCGTTATTTTCTGCTAAATGTTTTCTGAGTTAAGACAAAGGCTTTTGTATGAAAAAGTAGCTGCTGACTTATTTATTTGTTATTTTTGACTGACTGATCAGTTTTCAAACTCCAAAAGTTAGACAAGGAAAGATTGAGAGTTTGAGGAAAAGCTTTGTTTTTTTGTGAGAAAATTGTAAACAAGCTCTTTACAGAACTCATTTCTCATAAAATAAATTGCTCAATGGCAATTTCTTACTAAAACATAAACCTTACCAAGACAAACAGCTAAGCGCTAAGCTACTAAATCTGTGACTAAGGCCTGAGAGTCTTACCTTCTAATGAAAATAATCACCAGATGAACATCTTATTGATCTCCAGCACAGTTCTTTCTCAAAAACGAGTGCTACTCGACCCTACAGTCAGCCTCAGGCCGTTGCGGTAGTTGTTTTGTAATTCTTCTGTGTTACGGGGGTTCGGAAGCTAGATGGCAGTATTTACCACTGATTATTTTATTTTTTTATTTTAACAGTCTTTACAACATTCGTCTGTTGTATAAAACCGTGAGCTTTAGCAAAACAAATAGAAATAATGACAATAAACCAGTGAAGGAGGACTAGGACAAGCGCCACTCACATTTATGAGTCTGTCTGCGCTGACAGAGGAAACCTCGGTAAGTTTACAAAACATCATGGCCACATCCAGGCCTGTGCCATTGGATGGTAATTTGATATATCGGAATATTGAGCATTTTAACTTACGCAGTGCACCTTTAAATCTGCAAACAGCAGGAGGATGGTCTGGATCAGCTGCATTCATGAGCTTTTCCAAATACCTGCTTTGTGCTTCGTCTAAAGACGTCCTACTTCCACAGACAAATGTACTGAACATGCACTAGAAGCATCCATTGCTTTCTTTACCAAAAAATAAGAAAAAAAAGTGAGCATTTGAGAAACTTTTGCCTCCATCATGGTGCAGCCAGGTGATCGTGTGATGTAGGTGCAAATGGTCAATAGTGAGTGTTTTTGCCTCAAAACTAATGCTAACAAATACATTTACCTAAATATAAAGTAAACAATTTGATAAAATGCATTAAATGTTAGATTGTTTTTCTAAATAGCTAAATCAGTTTGTAGAGTTAACATTAAATAAATATGTCAGCATCAGCTTCGAGACGCATGACATTTTATACAGATAATTACCTCATAAGTGAAGCTCTGAACATGCAGGAAAGGATCCTCCGATTGTGTCATTTGGTCTAGTTAAAATTTAATTATTCTACATAGTATGTTGTACTTGTGCTGAAGCTTCTGGGTATTGAATTTTCACTCAGATTGGGGAATATAAAGCATAAAACATATAAAACAAATTCAATTTAAAGTTGATATTTTACACAAGACCAAAGGAGAACATAAACAGTCTCCATCTTAACTGTTTTATCACGATTCGATTCCGATGTTTTTTAACTTTAAGCCGCACAAGAACAAACTAATTTTAATGTGCATTTGCTAAATAAAAATGGTCTTTTCAATAAAAATATTAGTGATTTAATGTAGTTTATAATGAACTATGTCTGGAGTTAGTTAAAAGTAATGTCTAAAAATGTTAAATTTACGTGAAACCAAACGAGACAGAATGACAAAACTCTCCTCAATAAGAATATAACGTCGATAAGCTGCTGTTTACTTCCTCTGACTGAGAAATGACAGTGGAATCGACCCTTTTCTATCCACACAAAGCTACGAAAGAACACACAATCCAACCGTCATTCCCAGCTTTAGTTAAAACGCAGATGAACCTTTTCTTGAGGACGTCTGCGGAGTCTTTCTGGGAGCAGTTGATGTCGGAGAGATTGTCGCTCCAGCCTTCACTGCAAGTCTCTTTGTTCATGCGTCCGTAGAGAACAGTCTGGACCGTGATCACGCCGTAGTCTGTGAACACAAGGTTGTTTAAGTTATACGAGTAATTATTACAGCTGACCCGGGCTTCAGAGAGAACAGCAGGATTCAGCTTTAGTCACAATGTAAAGCCTGTAACTGACCAGGGTGTGGCGCTGTGACACTGACACAGAGAGTCACTAAACCAGAAGAAGACTTGACACTGGGTGTAAAAATGTAAAAATCATTTTACACAAACTTTAGTATTGGAAGATGCACATACAACAAACGAATTAAAACAGATATGAACCACCTCAAGTTCTGCATCTTTAGAGTGTGTGAGAGAAAAATGTCATCTCTGCCAAGGTTTTGCTCCCCTAACCTGTTTTGCACATGAGCAAATGCTTGATAAATCTGGCCCCTGAGAGTCGTGTGAGTGCGGAAAAGAATCCATAGAGAGTCTATTTTTGTCGGAGGTCGCAGCGGTCGGATGCGACTGCTGCCAGAGCAATTTCTATGACATAAAGACCTCTTTAGATGATGCTAAATCATTCCAGAAGTTATTTTTTAAATGTTCTACTCAATTGGGAGGGTGAAAACATAAATTTCTTCTATGTCTAGTGCAATTCACAGTGAGGTTTCTTCTTTTCCGAGCCCAAATCAATCTGATTTAAAATAATATCATTAAAACTCAACCATACTTGATTATAAGTAAACTAAAGCATTGGCTCACTCACTCTTTACTTCATCCGATGTCTTCATTGCTCATGCGGCATGATTGTGTATTTACGTTTGGTCTCACCTCATTGGGGCAGACGCAGACATGCAGCTGCAAGAACTGTAGGTGCTGTTGACCAATAATATCACAGAACACCACATAAGCGCACACTTTCATAAGAGTTTGCTGATCCTGGATCAGTTTTTGGGGTCATTAAGGCGAGCTCAAGTCAGTTAAGATGAAGAAAATACCTGGCGCTTCGAAATTATTGTACATTTATGTAGAGTTTTACAGTGAGAATTATTGATTGTACATCGTACAAGAGGTGAAATTATCGTACAAATACGATAATTATCGTACGTCTGGCAACACTGAACACAGACACAGTTCAGGTGTGATAAAGCTGCTCTTGGTCTTAGTGCATTAAAGAGTAACGTTAGCTCGCTTGTATTAGGGTGCATTTAACATTGAAGCAGATGTCATTTGTCATAATGAGGTCATCTGGTTTGGTTTAAAATAATAAAATATTCTACATTTCTGATGTTGAATTGCCTCATTATGACTTTAGACAAAACATTAAATTGTAGTGCGGTTCTGTTGTCCGGACCTCGGACCATAGTGATCTGAAAAATTTGGACCCCGAGAAAATCTAATTGGAGATCCCTGCGTTAGACCCTTCTTCTGTCCTGCTCATTTTTTGTCCAAACGTCTGACTAAAATAGCCTAAAGTTCAAATTGAAACCGTTTCGGACCCTTTGGTGCACAAACTGTCTGGACTCTTTGTGAAGCTGAGGTTATGTAGTTTTAGTCTCTAGAGTTGGTATAGATTTGCTCCTCTTCAAAAATGAGTTTTAGGAAGCTGTAATAACCTGAAAAACTTCAGACAGAGCCCATTAAAAAGTCTTTACATTTTGGGGAGAATGGGAAGTGTTTTTACATTTGTAAGTTTAGAGTAAAATCTTTAGCATGTCGGGGAGTGAGGGAGAGTTGATTTTTATTAGATAGCGGCCAAAAAATAAACTAATAAAGAAGTAGTATGAGGGCCCTTTACCTCTCATGGGGTTAAAACCTACGTGTCCTTAATTATGAAATAAAATGATATATTTATAATCAAACGAGCCTTCACCGCAGCTCACAGACAGACAACACACACAGACAGACAGACCTGCAGACAAACAAGACAGACCTGCAAACAAACACACAGACAGACGGACAGACAGACTGACTCAGACTGACTCACCACAGCTGAGGCGGTGAACGTTTCCCAGAGAGTCGCAGGTCGTCACTTTGGTGGTGCTCACAGGGAAATAAGACGAAACTGCGGAACAAACCAAATTTGTGGATTTACAAAAGCCTGTTCACATTATTCTGCCCCGCCCACTTAGCTCAGGTAACAGCAGGATGATTTCAAATGTGTGAAGTACAGTATGTGTTCGTTACAGCATTTATAGATAATGTACAAACAACACTTTTACTGAATGCCACTGAACGTCAATTGTGCATGTTTTTATTTTTTTTAAATGGCCAACTTCTGCACTTTTGAGTGTTTCCTGTTCAGTTAATTTCTATGAGGTTTGCACTACATTAGTCTAATGGTGCGTTCAGACCAGACAGTGTCTTTGTGTCTATTTTCAATGTTAAGTCAATGTAAACCCGCGTCTTGAGCGTTCAAGCGTATTTGCGGCACGTATTGGCGTCTGGGGCGTCCGTTGACATGTTTTCTACGTCTGAAAACAGGGCGCCTTGCGAAGTGGAAGCTCGAATCTGTGGCCTTGAGACGCGTTGGAAGTCGGCGTCAGTCAATCAGACTCCACTCCTGTGACACGTAACATGTTGTTCTCCTCTCACATCAAGGGGAAAGGACAACTGTTTAATGAAGTCTTTTAATCACTTTTTTAACTAAAGGTCACTTGTTTAGGGACTTTTTTCAAAGGCTTGGTTGTTCGCTGCTCTGAAATTCTGGAGAAACGGCAAAACAAACATCGGATCTTTTGTTTTCAGATCCGATGAACAACAAATATAAACGCTGGATAAAGGAGGCCATAGAGATCATAAAGCGGGGCACCAACAGCATCAATCGCTGTCCCACACCTGGGACCCCCTCCTCCAGAGACCACCAGGCGACAGGAGGCGTGGTCAGTATGACCGACGGGCTGACCACGCCTCCAGGAAGTAGCTGATATACGACACGTCACCACCTACACCGGTGACTGTCCTGAAGATGGCTAAATGATGGCAGCCGAAACATGTCGACAAGGTAAATACATCAAACACATTGTCTTTTAAAAGAAAACAAAGTCGTGAAGACAAAACCGCGTTTACCACAGAATGGTCTAAATCATGAGGAGAAAAGTCAGACAAACGCTGTGTGTCTTAAAGATGTCCTACTTCCACAGACAAATGTACTGAACATGTACAGGTACTACAAAAAAAATAAAATATGTGAGAATTTGTCAGTTTTGTGCTCCCTGCGTACACAGACTTCTGCCTCCATCATGACACAGCCGTGTGATCATGTAACGCAGGTGTAAAGAGTCAATAGAGGTTATGCAGGTGACTTAATTTTATTCCAAAAATGCTTAGCAACTTTAGAATGAGTGGCATTTCTTCAGTGTATTTCTTTGTTGTCGAGGCAACGGCTTTTCTGCCACAAAGTTGTCTGTTAACAACAGTTGATGATTTAGGACATTTTAACTGCAACAAACGGACTCAAAAACATCTTTTTTAAGAAGAAAAAGGTAATAAGTTAAACTGTGTGTGATTGCAATGCCTGATAAATGTGAGAGAAGCTAAAGTCTTGTTGTTTTGTATGTTTTGCTCCAACTGTTGACTTGATTTTCTTTGTTTACATGTCAGTTACAAACCCAGTGCTCAGTAGACTTGTTGTGGGTTGAATTTGTTACCAAACTGTACTTTAGTTTTCCTGTTTTAGCTGTTTATTGAACTCTTACAAGAGAAAATGTCCTTTCTCTCCATTGACTCTAATGCATTCTTGCCACTCAGCACTCACAGCAGAATGCTGTGATGTCACCATGCATAACCTCTATAGTTGAGTAAACACAATAAAGAACGTTTGTGCTCATTTAATATAATGAGAACGAGTGTGGACATTCAGACAGCATCAGAACCTCTTTTGCAGGAGAGTTCTGGGAGAGTTGACTCACCTGCGGACACCTGCAGAGCTGCTGCAGCCAGACCTGAAACAGATCAAACAGGTTAAAACATGTGTATTTGTGGTTATGGATGTGGAGCTTCTGAAGTTGGACTCACAGATTGAACCGACGAAGCTCAACATGATGATGGTGAAGAGTCACTGATGAACTGATCTGCTCTTTCACACACACACAGAAGGAAACATGCCAGTCTGATAATGTCATTTATTTTAATAATAAAGTGCTTTTGACAGGTTAAGCCACATTTTTAGTAAAACACAAAGATTATATTTGAGATTTGACAAAACATTTGTCTTGTTTTCAGCAGTTTGTCTCTTGTCCAGACAAACAGGTACGTCTCAAATATCTTTTGTAATTCCATTCTGAAAGTCACACCAGTGTGTTATTTATATTTGTGACTCATGAAGTGAAATATTTCATGTCTTTGTTTTGACATATTTTGATTATGACCCATTGGAAAAAAAAAAAAAAAACAGTGTCTCAAAAATGTTGAATATTGCAGATTTTGAAGATTACAAACAGGGATATTTTAACATTTCTGAAAAGTATGTTTATTTTAATGCATCAATACTTGGTTTTGTGTCCTTTTACACGAGTTTCTGCATCAGTGTGGTGAGGTCTGGAGGAGATGAGTCTGTGGCTCTGCTCAGGTCGACCTGAAGCTCAGAGACTTTAGTGTCTTCCATCTTCTTCTGGACAAGACTTTGTACAGATTCTTCATCAAGTTCAGCAGAGTTTGCAGACCAAAGAAACACAGTAACACTGGTCAGTGAATCTGGTTTTGGTCTCTTTGTCTGTGTGGACACGAGTGAAGTCCTGCTCAAACATGAAATCAGATTCTTCACAAAGCCTGCTGTGCTCTTAAAAAGTCCTGTAGAATGTACTCCAACAGCAGCAGATCATTAGAGAAGAGTCTGGCTGCAGCCGATGGGCAGCGCCATAGAGTGGAGCTCCACCGGAAGCTCCATTAGCTCCACTTTTTTTTTTTTTTTTAATCGGCACTTGTGGAAAGTTTGATACAAACGCTGGAGACGATGCAAAATTTAAAACCTCAGTGAATAGAAAAGTTGAATAATTTAATTATTTGTACTTTGGCGGCATTTTCACCCAAATTATGTTCAGTATTATTTAATAATATTGGTGGAATTATTAAAAAATGCATGTCTTTGTTTTTAATTGCTTTATTTATTATATATTTTTTATTTTGTCTGATTTTACGTGTTTTCCAGTAGTTAGTGCTAAACAGTCAGGTTCGGAGGGACAGAAGCGGTGGTTGCCATGGTAATGGGTTTATAACTGTTGCTAAACGGGCCTAAACTGTTATATTTTTTTTGCTTAACCTTTACCCAAACCTTTTTCCTAACCTTAGCCATCACACTAATCCTTCTCCTAAACTTAATCGTCGTCCCTCTGGTCCCAGCTATAACGTTTTTCTAGCACCGGAAATGGAGCAGCTCCACTTCCGGTGGAGCTCCACTCATGGCGTTCCACGTCGGCTGCAGCTAGATCCTCTTGGATGATTTGGATCCTTGAGCATTTAAAGACTTGGGAAACATTTACAGATGTTTGGACTTCACTGCATCTTCAGTCACACCAGAACTTTACACTTTTCAACTGATTCAACTTGTGAAGAAGCTGATTTCATGTTTGAGCAGGACATAACTCATGTCCACACAAAGGGACCAAAACCTGCTTCACTGACCAGTGTTTCTGTGTTTGCTCGCTCTGCAAACTCACCTGAGCTGAACCTGATGGAGAATCTATAAAGTCTTGTCCAGAAGAAGATGAGAAACACCAAACCCAACCCTCCAGATGATCTGTAGGCCTCTGTCTACAGCAGCCTGGGCTTCAGGTCGACCTGAGCAGAGCCACAGACTGATCTCCTCCAGACCTCATCACACTGATGCAAAAGAAGACACAACCTAGTACTGGAGCATAGAAATGAATAAACTTTTCAGAAACCTGATCTTTCTTTGAAAAATGTCCTTGTTTGTAATATTCTTGGGCAATATTTATATTTTTTGAGACACTGAATTTGTAATTTGTACCATCTTAAGCCAGAATAATCAAATGTTCAAAAAACAAAGATTATTTCCCTTCATGTGTCGTCAACCTAAAATATACACTGGTTTGACTTTCAGAATCAATGTACAAAAAATATTGAACTTTTTCTTGACATTTACATTTTTTGAAACATTTGTATGTAAAGGTCACATTTCTGACCCAAAACGCACACAAACGATACAGGAATTATGATTTATCTTGTAACACTTTAATTGTGTTAAAATCTAAAGTACAATTACACCAAAACTAAGTCAAAACTAGACAAAAGTGATCCAGCTGTGTCACATGTTCATCAATGAGCAGCGGAGAGAGGGAGGGAGAGAGAGAGAGAGAGAAAGGAAGACAGAAAGGAGAGAGAGGTAAGAGAGAAGCGAGGGAGAGAAAGAGACAGAGGAAGAAAGAAGAGAGAGAAAGAAGAGGGAGAAAGAAGAGAGAGAAAGAAGAGGGAGAAAGAAGAGAGAAACAGAGAGGGGGAGAGAGAGAGAGAAAAGATGGGGAGAAGAGGAAGAGAGAGAGAAGAGGGAGAGAAGACTGAGAGAAAAAAGAGGATAAAAGAGAGGGATAAAGAGGAGAGGCAAACAGAGGAGAGGGGGAGAGAGAAAAGAGCGATAGAAACAGGGGAGAGAGAAGTAGAGAGAGGGATAGACAGAGAGGAGAGGGAGAGAGAAAGTGATAGAGGGAGAAAGAGAAAGGAGACGAGGAAGAGAGAAAGAGCGAGAGAAGAGAGAGAAGAGGGGGAGAAGAGAGAGAAGAGGGAGAGAGAAAGAAGAGGGGAGAAGAGAGAGGGGAAAAGAGAAGAGGTAAACAGAGGAGAGGAAGAGAGAAAAGAGACGGACAGAGAGAGATACAAAGACAGGGGGAGAGGGAAAGAGAGAAAACGAAGAAAGAAAGAGGGAAAAGGAAAGAAGAGGGGGAGAGAATAGAGAGAACAGAAAGACAGATAAGAGGAAAAGTAAAAAATCTGTCGTGAGGAAACAAGACCCAGCTGCGTCACATGTTCATCAATGAGCAGCTGAAAACGAGAGAAGAAGAGAGAAAGGGAGAGAGAGAAGGAGGGAGAAAGAGAGAGAAGAGGATGAGAAGAGCGAGAGTGAAGAGAGAGAGAAAGAAGAGAGAGGAGAGAGAGGGGGAAGGAGAGAGAGGGGGAAGGAGAGAGGAGAGGGAGAGGAGAGAGAAAGAGGGAGGGAGAGAGGAGAGGTATATATAAAGAGAGATTAGAGACAGAGAAAGAGGGAGAGAAGAGAGAAAGAAGAGGGAGAAAGAAGAGAGAAAAGAGGGATAAAGAGAAGAGGCAAACAGAGGAGAGGGGGAGAGAGAAAAGAGATAGAAAGATAGGGGAGAGAGAAGATGGAGAAGAAGAGAAAGTGACCGAGAGGGAGAGAGAAAGAGGAGAAGAGGAAGAGGGAGAGAGAGAGAAAGAAGAGGGGAAGAAGAGAGGGAAAAAGAGAAGAGGTAAACAGATGAGAGCGAGAGAGAGCGAGAAAGAAGAGCGAAGAGGAAGAGAGAGAAAGAAGAGAAAGAGAGGGAGAGAGAAAGAAAGAGTGAAGAGGACAAGTCAAAAATGTGATCATCTGTCGTGAGGAAACAAGACCCAGCTGCGTCACATGTTCATCAAAGAGCAGCTGAAAACAGGTGATTCTAAAGGAGGATTTCATCATTACGTCACATTTCTGATTCACGTTTTTTGTCATTTAAAAGTCTAAATGATCCTGGTGAATTCTGGAAACTCTCACCGGTGAAAAGCGCTGAATAGTTGTTTTAAAAATAAAGACAGAACACGGGGACTTACAGCAGCAGTCTTTCTCTGGTCGTCATTCAAACTAACGCAGCTGCTTCTGATTAAGCTCCGCCCCTTAAGACAAGCTAAACTCCGCCCACAAACACAGATTATGAGAGAGGGAGAGAAGAGAGGGAGTGAGAGAGAAGAGAGGGAGAGAGAGAGAAGAGAGGGAGGGAGAGAGGGAGAGAAGAGAGGGAGTGAGAGAGAAGAGAGGGAGAGAAGAGAGAGAGAGAAGAAAGGGAGAGAGATTAGAGACAGAGAGAGAAAAGAGAAAGACAGAGAAGCGAGGGAGAGAGAAAGAAGAGAGATAGAGAAATGAGTGAAAGAGAGAGAAAAGAGGGAGAAGAGAGAGAAGAGGGGAAGTGAGAGAGAAAGAGAAGAAAAAGAAAGAGCAAGAGAGAGAAAGAGAGGGAGGGAGGGAGAGATTAGAGACAGAGAGAGAGACAAGAGAAAGACAGAGAAGAGAGGGAGAGAGAAAGAGAAATGAGGGAGAAGAGAGAGAAGAGAGGGAGAGAGAGAGAAGAGAGGGAGGGAGAGAAAAGAGAGGGAGAGAGAGAGAAGAGAGAGAAGAAAGGGAGAGAGATTAGAGACAGAGAGAGAGAAGAGAAAGACAGAGAAGAGAGGGAGAGAGAGAAAGAAGAGAGATAGAGAAATGAGGGAAAGAGAGAGAAGAGAGGAAGTGAAAGAAAGAGAGGAAAAAGAAAGAGCAAGAGAGAGAAAGAGAGGGAGAGATTAGAGACAGAGAGAAGAGAGGGAAGAGAGGAAGTGAGAGAGAAGAGCGGGAGAGAAGAGAGAGAGGGAGAGACAGAGAGAGAGGGAGACAGAAAAAGAGGGAAAGAGGAGGAGAGAGAAAGAAGAGGGAGAGAGAGAAAGAAGAGAGATAGAGAAATGAGAGGGGGAGTGAGAGAGAAAGAGGAAAAGAGAGAAGAGGGAGAGAGGAAAGAGAAGAGGAGGAGGAGAAAGAGAAGAGGAAGGTAGGTAGAGAAAGAGGGAGAGAGAGAGAGAGAGAGTAAGGAGAGGGGGATACAGAGATAGAGAGACGGGGAGAGGGAAAGAGAGAGAGACATGATGAATAGAGAGAGAAGAGGGAAAAAGAAAGAGTGAGAGAGAGGAGAGAGAGAGAAAGACAGAAAGAGCAGAATACAGACACAAAAAAGAAGAAGCAAGAGAGAAAGAGTGAGAGCTAAAGGGAGAGATAGAGAAAGTAAACGTGAGAGAGAAAAGATGAACATAAACATTGTGAAATAAAAGGCGTTTTAACCCTTTGTTGCACGGCCTGTGTTCCACTTATGGCAGGATTGTCAAAATGCAGTCAGACAAGCTCATTAGAAACATAAACAACATGACATAATCTGTTTTTGAAAAACAAAATGTCACAGTTTGGAGTAAAAAGTTGTACACTTTTGTAACCATTATGCAGTTATGAATACCTGAGGGGAGATTAAGGTGTACACTAAGGTTACCAATATGCATTTACAGAACAAACGTGAATAAGTTAATTTCAATTACAAAACAGAATGTATTAATGTTTTCATTAGAAACTTCTGATCCTTGGACCTGGGTTCTTCAGTCATGGCACCAAACACCTAAAACAACATATTTATTGTGAAATCTAAAGAAATAGTCAGCTTTGTCATGTAGGAAAAGATAGATCTTGCTGTGTCTGATATAGATCTGTTCACAATGACATACCCACATGCATTATGTTGATGCAGAAGGTTGTAATAAACATGTATAATAACTGATTCATGTTTGTTCTGTGAATGCATATTGGTAACCTTAGTGTACGCCATAATCTCTCCTCAAGTATTAGACAGTAAATATGGCTGCAGACCTGCAAAATTTACCCAAAAAAAAGTCAATAAATTGCAAGGAAACTAATAATTTATACATAAAGTAAACTTAAGGGAGTATTAGTCCTCTAAATGCATACTGAACACTTTAGTAACAGATAGAAAATGCATTGAAGTACACCTGTGTGCATGATGAGCACTTTTGTGACTGCCAATATAAACCTATGTAGGCAATGTATCAAATTAGATTTTACTCAAATATTTATGATGTCCTGCATCAATCTCAAATGTACAATGTGTGCATTATGTTTATTGTTCTAAAAAACATTGATATTATAGATCATTTTCATCATTTTTTGGAGCTTACCACTTTTTGGTGAGAGAAGCCATTTTGGAATCTCCAAGCATTCCTTAGCATGGTTTATGCAGACTGCAGTACCTCCTATTGACATTCACTGGAACTACAAGTAGTAACAAAAGTCACCAGCATGCAGTCAGAGTACAGTGGTCCCTCGCTCTATTGCGGTTCACTTTTCGTGGCTTCGCTGTTTCGCAAATTTTTTTTAGTGCAATTTTGCTTTTTTTTTTTACAGTGTGCGGTCCTATGGACGTGCACCGTTTAGGGATCGTGTGACATCGCAGCATTCACAGGCAACAGCACAGAAGCTCTTTTAGAAAACTTTAGACAGTTTGGATCATGCAGCAGAAGCTGACCTGACGCTCGGACGTTTCTCCAGGTGAGGATTTGACTCTTTGCCCATGATAAGGGGGGCAACACGGTGGCGCAGCGGTTAGCGCTCTGGCCTCATAGCAAGAAGGTCCTAAGTTCGACTCCCGGGTCGCCCGGGCTATGTGGAGTTTGCATGTTCTCCCCGTGTCCGCGTAGGTTTCCTCCGGGTACTCCGGTTTCCTCCTACAACTAAAAACATGTCCATTAATGCCTCCCCTGACCCTTCCCCCAGGGCTCCCCTGCAAAAGAGATTCTGAATCTCAGTGGGACTTGCCTGGTTAAATAAAGGTCAATTAATAAGTTTATTCACGCTGGAGAGTCATTTGTGTAGTTCAGAGATGTGTTTGAGGAGCGTGTTGTGACTTCGTGTCCGTGTGATCCGTGGCTCTTCAGTTGGCTGTGGAGCGCAGCGGGACGGGCAACGTGCCAAAAGCAGAGCAGGCGAAAGAGCACATCACCGTCCCTCTTTATGGCCAGTGCAGACATGATGCGATGAGCGGCAAATGTCGCTTGAAATCTCATTCATGTGTATGTGTCTGTCAGCGGAGGAGCGCCCTGTAGTGCTGCTGACAGCCACATGCACATGAATTGAATTTCAAGCGATATTTACGCTCATCGCATCATGTCTGCACGAGCCTTTAAGCTAGGGTGACCAGACGTCCCGATTTACCCGGGACAGTCCTGATTTTGAGACGTGCCTCCCGTGTCTCGTGCCAATCCCCCAAAACCATAGTTTTGTCCCACTTTTGCACATGCACCATCCCGTGTGTCCTGATTTTTAAAAAAGCTGAGAGCGCACTCACACTAGGGCCCGATTGCAGAAAATGATCTTCTCCCGCTCCGGCCCGCACTCACACTTGCATAAACGATCTGAGCCATAGGCCGGTGACGTCATAGTTAGCGCCGTTTGTTTACATGTGGCGGCAAAGCGTGAATCAAGCGCTGAGGTACTAATGCTGCAGCGGCGAAAATAAGTTCTGCGGGCCATTATAATGAGGCAAACCCGAGTTTTACTTGTGTTGCGCGCTCCCCCGTCAGGCTTTTGGATTAAAAGTCGCGTGGATCAGCAAAAGCAACAGGAGACGAGAGATTTCACAACTTTTCTCTCTGGATCACGGTGCTACTTCAAGGTAAGCGCATTTCCACGGAGTTTGGTGCAGAGTTTCTTTCTTTTAGTGACAAACATCAGCGGTCGCAGTGGGCTTCGCGCTGTAGGGACTGCACTCTAGCATAAAACACTGAAGTCAGATTAAGCTCCTGTTAGTGTAAGTATTTCAGTGTTTGTGCAATAGTTTAGTTTTTTCAAACTTCAATATTTTTGGTTATTCATAGTCATAATTATTATTTATTTAGTTTACTCCTGGTTTACAGCTTTGTTGGCCACCAAGTTTAGTTCTTTTTGACTCAAATTAAAACGTTTTTTTTTCCTCTGGAAATTTGTCGTTTTTTCGGGCTAAATAGTGTCCCGATTTTGAGCTTTGAAAATCTGGTCACCCTACTTTAAGCGGTCACATAAACGACTCGCGCTGATGTATCTCGCAGTGAATCATGTGTTCAGCTCATATTACCTGCACCTACAAGGTACCTGTGCCTACAAAAGACACTAAACATCATAACCAGGCAGGTTATCAACGGAAATTACTGGTAAAACATGAAGATCACTACTTCGCAGGTTTCGCCTATCACGGGTTATTTTTGGAACCTAACCCCCGCGACAAACGAGGGACCACTGTACAGCATGCAGAGTACATAGAGCATATTATGAGGGCACTAAAAGGAGTGGCGTACACTTTTGTGAGCGGTATGCAAGAAAGGATTAAAACTGTAAAATCATTTGGACAAACAATGTGGGAGTTCGTCACAACTTTACAGCTCAGCAGCAAAAGCACAGATCTCTCCCAAAACTGTTCATACACACTTCAGAAATAAGTGACTTTCACATGTAAAGAGTCAGGACAGAATGAGTTACCAATGTTTTACTTACAATTGTAAAGCATCACTGCAGTGTGGATCAAGCATTTCTTATTTATTTTTCTCTAATTTATTTTATTTTTTTTCATGTCTGTAGTCTGATTATTTGTCATGTTTATAGTATCGTATTGTAACATCCCAGTGAGGTGAGAAGAAGTCATATTTAGAGACGATATCACAGCATTTGTGCTATTTTCTTCCTTAAGGACAAAGGCTGGGCTCAGACAGGAGAGCAGCAGTGTGATTGGATTGACAGATGTCTGCATCTAGGGCTTATTATTGAGTGGACAATACACGCTGACGTCTCACAGAGTCTGAAGCTGACATGAGAGACACTAGTTTGACCTGAAACTTGCTCATTTGTTTGCTCTAAGAATGCCAAAAATGACTTAGAACAGTGGGCGATGCTAGTTAAACACCATATAAAACACAGCAACCAAAAAACTTTGTTTTGGGTTTAGATTCACTTTAACTAATCATGACAAAAGAACAGAGTCTTGTGCACATGAGTAACTTCCACAGTGAAATCAGTCTGACATGTTGTGGAGAGAACAACCATTAGACTGAGAATCACCTCATTAAGTTAGATCAACAAGATCTTTTTATTTGTAAAATGTGCTAAATGTGAGCTCATTGGTCTATCTGTGGGACACTTGTACAGAACCATTTGCAAAGATGCACTGAGACACTTGAGACTTGGACTAAGACATGAGCAGTTTGATAAAAGCAGTGAGAAATATCATTCTGTTGTGAACAAATGTAGGTTGGTTTGGAGATTTGTTATTTAGAGAATGTCATCTCAGTTTCAAGAAATGAGCCAAACCAGTTGAGAAAAACTGTTCTCTCATTGTATGTGTGCTGATGGTCTGGTCTGATCTGTGGCCCCGACACTACTGTGAACTAGAAGAAAGCTTTACTGAGGCCATCACTGCTGCTTTAGGAACAAATGTCCAACTATTGCATTCTTATTCTTATTCATCCTCATCATTCTGGAGATTGCATCAGCCAAAGTGACAAAGACTCTTGTGTAACCTTTGTGTTGTGAAAAACAAGTTTGTCTTAAATTAACATTTGTTTTAGCCTAAAGATGTTCTTTGCAACGGCTCCTAATTCTGAGCAGCCCGGGAGTATTTACAGAGCACACAAGTGTCTTACATCAGATCTTCATATAATGTGTCAAAGAAATGAAGAAATACTTACAAATCAATGAAATCTTGAGATGTTTGTGTCTCTTCCTGAAACAGTAGAATAGTGTGTGTTCCTCAGTCTGTTTTCAGTCTCAGCAGTGCTTCCTTTAAATGCCCACACTGCTCTTTTCTCTCTTTAGTTTGTATTTATGATTACTGAACACCAATGACATGGACAACTGTGCTTGTTTACACCTGACTGGATCAACTTTCAGGACTATTTTCCACGTCCACTTGGGTCTGGTGTCTGGTTGTGTGTGATGTGCTCTTCATGGTCCTTGTAATGAAGCACAGCGCAGGGCTCTGGTCCAGACTGTGTTCACAATCGTAATGTCAGGCCTGATACATTCAGCGTCTCTGCTCTGCTGTGGAAGCACGCTGCATTCACACTGACAGAGCAGCACAAAAACACTTTCTGCACTCGGCCCATTCATGAGAGCATAATGTTTGATTTGGTTTGGTTTTTGTCCATTAAATAAAAACTATTTTGCAAGTAATTTTGCTAAATATTCTAAACATGTAGATGTAGATTTTCTTGGGACCTTTTATGCGCTGCTTGTCTGTGCAGGTAAAGCTTCACTAAGTTCACTGGGAGCACACTTATGTTTGCGTGCTGGACGCTGAGCTCTGGAGCTCATAGTGACCAACACACTAAACAAAGCTCAAAGATGCAAGACGGGGCTGCAGGACAAAAGAGTTAGTGCATTCTCTATAATGTGAGTGAGGAACAAAGGCAGCAGCTTCACCCTGGGCCTCAAGACAACCGTGACGGACCTGATGCAGCAGGAGTTCTAATCACACAGACTCCTGTTACAGTTTTTCTCTATTGGTTTGGCTCATTTTTTGAAACCGAGTGACATTCTCAAAGAGAATTAGTCAACAAAGATTCTGAGAATGTCATCTCAGTTTCAAGAAATGAACCAAACCTATAGAAAAAAAACTCTAATGAAAATAGCTTTAGCTTTTAAAGAGGAATTGTCAAAGCCCAAAATACGCCAAATCTAGAGTCATTCTGTCCCAGGCTGTGACTCCAGCTGTGCTGATTCTGACATTTTCAGTAGCTATTCATTCATTTCTTTAACCTACTACATGAAGACTGGTGCTAAGACAGTTGTGTGCTCTGTAAATGCCTGCAGCAGTGAGAGGGAGCAGCCGTTGCAAAGAACATCTTTGGGCTAAAACAAATGTTAACTGAGACAAACATGAATTCAGAACATGTTTTTCACAGCACAAAGGTTATCAGGGCCAAGGTTACCAATATTTCTTTTGATTTAGAATCTTGAGCTGTCCGGCTCAATGGCTGAAAGACCAGAAATTTACTTCAAATGGATAATTTACAAAACTCAACAGAATTGTACGGCCCATATCAGCTCTGTTTAGTCTGTGACCCACAAAGAAGAGAAAGTTTGGACACCTTTTGTCTACTACAGTGTTGACGTAGCCTTTGATAAACACAATGTCACTTTTCTGGAGCCTCCTGCTCGTCTCCATCACACAGTTGGTGTTCATCTTTACACTGACGCTGGCAAAGTCTCTGTCCTAATTTTGTTGGCTCTGAGTGCTGCTTTTGAGTGTCTGAGCACATGGCCTTGGCCTGTGGTGTTCCCCAGGCAGGGCCGGTCCGTGCTAAAAACATTCTAAA
Organism: Mugilogobius chulae; assembly: GCA_038363315.1. NCBI lineage: Eukaryota > Metazoa > Chordata > Actinopteri > Gobiiformes > Gobiidae > Mugilogobius > Mugilogobius chulae. Next base: position 38,568,741 of record CM076398.1, read on the forward strand.
CAAATGCTTAGGGCCACAACCACTAGGACTGGCCACATGCTTCAATCTATTTTTTTAATACATTCAGTTTATGCAGTTAGCCCATAAGAACTGATCCTGTAAACAACTGCACAGCCACAAGTCTCTCTCACTACTTTTTGAAACTTGTTATATTTTTAGTCTGAAAAATTAGACCCACGGTGAACCTGTTGAACTGTAAGAGCCAGCTGTCTGTTGTGTCGGCGGAGGCGCACTTCGTGTAAATGCGCGGTCGTCTGCGCTGCTGTAGCTGTAGCCAATCTCCGCTCTGTGTATCTGCTTCAGCTAGCATAAACGGGCACTGTTTGTTACTGCTTTCGCCCAAACGCACTGTTTATCGCCGTTTGAAATCGCCAAACGTACAGACGAGTTGACCTGCGGCGTGAGCGCGCTCTGGACGTCTCTCCAGGTGAGGATTGCTGCTTTGCCCTCACAATCCTGCAGTGGTGGAACGTAACGAAGTACAAATACTTCGTTACTGTACTTAAGTAAAAAAAATTGTGTATCTGTACTTTATTTAAGTAAATTTTAAGACCTGTACTTTTTACTTTTACTTCACTACATTTTTACAGCAAATATCTGTACTTTTACTTCGCTACTTTTTGAAACTTGTCTTGTCTTGCGCGTTACATTTTTTGTCTGAAAAACTGGACCCACGCCGAACCTGTCGAACTGCAAGCGAGCTGCCCTAGCTGTGTGTTGTGTCTGCGGAGGCGCGCCTCGTGAACGCGCGGTCATCTGCGCTGCCGTAGCTGACCTCCGCTCCGTGGATTTGCTTTAGCTTGCGTAAACAGGCACTTTTTTTTGTTACTGCGTGTGCCCAGAACCCCTTTGAAATCGCCAAACGCACAGACGCTGGGAAAGTTGTGACTTAAGCAGGCTGATTGTGCAAGAGTTGACCTGCAGCATGAGCACGCTCTGGACGTCTCTCCAATCCTGATGCCTTTCTCTTGCAATCTATGAGTTGGACGTACTGGAGCAACATTCGTGTAATACTGTACACTGTGTTTGTCAAAAACGGGGGGAATAGCCTAACCCACGCGCCTACCCATCTTTCGCCTTTTCCCTTTCTCACGCTCAGCTTAGCACATGCAAAAAGGATACAAAGGTTTCGTGCCATAGTCTGTTAAACATGTCTACAAATAGACCTAATGTAGGCCTATTACATGACGTTCAGGCCACATACAGTTAAAGCTGACGAGCACTTGGACCCGACCCGCTCGCCCCGCTGTAGCCAACTTCACCTCATTATCATAAACCCACTCTTTACATCAGTAATATGAAACTCAACTGTTGTTGAACCATGAATACAGTATAACATTAGGAGTTTAGCAGAAGCTTCTAGAATAGTAGAATATGATAATGTCATGTCATAAATCCAGATGATGGGCAAGAGATTTTTTTTTTACTCTTAGTAAAAGTGCTACACTGTCCTACACTTTTAGTTAGCCTAGTGTTATTAGTAGGAAAAACACTAATAGAAATATCTTAAAGGTCAATTCACACCTTTTCATATTAGTGACTAAATCTATTAACTTTTTTATTACAACAAATAATGCATTGAAACATGCTGATTATAGCTGCCAAACATCTTAAATAGCCTAATATCTGTCTATAATTTTAGATTTTCTTAGAATTTTATTGTCTGATGCTACTCAAATTAATTGGCCCTTGAGAGATAAATAAAGTTGTCTGAATCTGTATAAAGTGTTGCAATGTCACATTAAAGGAGCATGGCGTAAGTTGCAAAGGTTTTGAACAAGGGCGCCATCTTTGGCGTTTTGTGGCACTGCACCCTCCCTACTATCAGCAGCTGAAGACGTATTTTACGCTTAAAAGATTCTTTTGACACATCGTTATTTTCTGCTAAATGTTTTCTGACTTAAGAAGACAAAGGTTTTTGTATGAAAAAGTAAATGCTGGCTATTTTATGTTCTTTTTGACTGAATGATCAGTTTACAAACTCCAAAAGTTACACAAGAAAAGATTATTGAGAGTTTGAGGAAAAGCTTTGTTTTAGCGTGAGAGAAAATTGTAAACAAGCTTTTTACAGGACTCATTTCTCATAAACTAAATGCTCAATGGCAATTTATTACTCTAATAAAACATAAACCTTACCAAGACAAACAGCTAAGCGCTAAGCTACTAAATCTGTGTCTAAATGTGCGATGTACTTGGACAGGCCTGAGAGTCTTACCTTCTAATGAAAATAATCACCAGATGAACCTCTTATTGATCTCCAGCACAATTCCTCTTTCTCAAAAACATGTCCAAGTGCTCCTCGGTCCTGCAGTCGGCTTCATGCCATGCCGTTACGGTGGGCTAGTTGTTTTGAATTCTTCCGTGTGTTACGGGGGTTCGGAAGCTAGATGGCAGTATTTACCAATGATTATTTATTTTATTTTCATTAAACAGCCTTTACAACAGCCGTCCATTGTATAAAACCGAGAGCTTTTGCTAAATAAATAGAAATAATGACGATAATCCAGTGAAGGAGGACGAGCGCGGGAAAATGCGACCCGCACCACTCACATTTATGAGCCTGTCTGCGCTTACAGAGGCAAACTCGGTAAATTTACAAAACGTCATGGCGCACATCCAGGCAAGTGCCAATGGACGGTAATTTGATATATCGTAATATTGAACATTTTAACTTACGCAATGCACCTTTAATTGAACCTAGGCTATTGGTCTGATCTGACTCTCTATTGTGGGTTAAATAGACCTTGTTTTTGTTGTAGACTCAGTTCATAATAGCAAAAACTAATGTAACTAATAGAAAATTTAAATCAGAGCCGAATACTTTTACTTTTTACTTAAAAGTCATTTTTAACCCTGTTTACTTTTGTACTTTTACTTAAGTAGATTTTTTTCCTTATGTAGTGATGTGCGCCTTTAGGCCGGCAGAGGGCGCACACCCCTATAAAAGGCGATTCCAGCAGCTTTTGCGTCCTCTTGCTTCCGCTTCCTGTGTCTTTGGGTTCGCGTCGGTTGTCTCGTGGGGGCCAGGTAAACAAAGTCAAATATCTTTAAAATGTATACCTTGCTTCTATCTTGTAGCTAAAACAAATTACTGTGTATCCGTACAGCGCCGTTGTGAGGCAGGGCCCTCGCTGCATGTCTTGTTGCGGCTCTCACAGCGCCCCAGCTCGTGTTCAACTCTCGGTGCTGGAGTCCTCCGTGTAGCTAGCTGTAAGGTTGTCAGATGTCCCCAGCTGGAGTCCTCGGTGCAGCTGGTGCTGGGTCGGTTGGAGTGAAGTGGCTCGCTCTGGGGTCTGGCTATAAGCATCAGCGGTACGTCTCTGCCTAGCGTCGAGCTGTTTATTAGCAGTGTTTTAGCTTAACTATATTTTCATCCACATAGGTAATTGCAACGGCGCTGGCCCCTTTCCGTGGCCCTTCGTGTACGACGCCCCTTCTGCGCGTGCTCTCCTGCACGCCGGCTTCTGGGCACGCCGGCTTTTCTGTGCGCTGGCCTTTCCCGGTGCAACTAATCAAACTTATTAGAACACTGCTGTCTGTGTCCTTGTCATCTGTCTCTGGTGACCCGTTGGACGTGAAAGAGACAGTAACTGGAGTAGTGAACGAACTGAAAGAATGTGAACAATTAACAGCCAACTGGAAATCTGTGCTAAGCAAAATAAAAGAACATTTGTAAATTAAAATGGAACATGCCTCACAATGTAAACGAACCTGTTGTGCCTTCCTTTGTTTAGTTATTTAGATTTATTTTTCCGGGTTTACCCCGGTGGCGTTGTTGGTTTTTGTTTAGTTTTGTTTTATTTACAGCTAAAGTTAATTTCAAGTCATTTATTTCATCTTTTCAAATTAATTTATTTAAAAACAATTTATGTGACACCCCGCCATGCCACATCTTGGCGTTGTTGGCAGGATCATTGTAAAAAGAGGCTTCAATATGTTCCTGAAAATTGAAATGGGGGAAAAGCTAATTTGTAGTATATGCCAAAATTCAGCTGCTACTGCAAACATGTGCAGGCTTGCCTATGTTATTTTGTTTTGATTTGAAGTGTGTTACATTGCATGTTTGTCGTTTTATTTTTGTGTTTATGCATTTTCATTGGTTACAAATTAACATGGCCTATTAGTCTAGCAAACATGGTTTTGTTTTGTAGTTTATTTCTGACATTTTGCTAAAGTTACTGCAAATTGAGTGACCCATCGTGTTGTGCATTGCAAGTGATTAGTCATGTGTATGTTTTTGTTCATGGATGTGACTGAAAATTGACAATACAAATGTGAACTGTCAGTGTGTGCAAATTGGGGAGTAATGCATATTTATTTTTTTTTTAGACAAGACAGCAGTGTTTTGAGACCGGTTTCCTGATGTGTAGGAGCCATTAAGCGGGAGCGAGCAGCTATCTGGTCGTATGTACTGCGTTGGGTGACCTCAAGTGGTGGTTTAAGGCCCCAAACAGTGGTGTAATGTCGAGATGTGTGATGCCTCGTTCAAGCGCTTAAGGCGTGGCTGTTACCTATGTGGTCCGAGGGTAAGAGTCCCGGCGCAGTGCGTATGTTTGCCAGTGTTTTGAAAAGTGCAGCACTCAGAAAGGAGTGCGTAATGTTTCCCTCTCGCAACCTTCAGGGTCCCTCACTCTGTGGAGTAGGTGAGGTAGAGAGTGCGTTTTATTGTGCGTAGTCCGGCATAAACCAGTTTGTCGCGACCTGCACCTGTGGTTATGAACGGAGGAAATGAGCCTAATAGCGTCCTCCGGCCAGTGTGTGTGTGTGCTCAGCTCGCAGCCTTCAGGGCCCCTCACTCTGTGAAGAGTGGGTGATGTAACTTTGAGTTGGCTTTAATGTGCGTAATTCAGCAAAAACTGCAGTTAGCTGTGATTGCGCATTCTTTTAAATGTGTCATGTGTCGTTCAATTGTGATTTTAAGGTGGGAAGGTATATCACGTATAGCCTCCTTGTATGAATGAGTCAGTGGGTGTAGTTTATATTTTTAATCGTCGAGGACGCCGATTCAGTTGGAGGGGGTGAATGTAGTGATGTGCGCCTTTAGGCCGGCAGAGGGCGCACACCCCTATAAAAGGCGATTCCAGCAGCTTTTGCGTCCTCTTGCTTCCGCTTCCTGTGTCTTTGGGTTCGCGTCGGTTGTCTCGTGGGGGCCAGGTAAACAAAGTCAAATATCTTTAAAATGTATACCTTGCTTCTATCTTGTAGCTAAAACAAATTACTGTGTATCCGTACAGCGCCGTTGTGAGGCAGGGCCCTCGCTGCATGTCTTGTTGCGGCTCTCACAGCGCCCCAGCTCGTGTTCAACTCTCGGTGCTGGAGTCCTCCGTGTAGCTAGCTGTAAGGTTGTCAGATGTCCCCAGCTGGAGTCCTCGGTGCAGCTGGTGCTGGGTCGGTTGGAGTGAAGTGGCTCGCTCTGGGGTCTGGCTATAAGCATCAGCGGTACGTCTCTGCCTAGCGTCGAGCTGTTTATTAGCAGTGTTTTAGCTTAACTATATTTTCATCCACATAGGTAATTGCAACGGCGCTGGCCCCTTTCCGTGGCCCTTCGTGTACGACGCCCCTTCTGCGCGTGCTCTCCGGCTTCTGGGCACGCCGGCTTTTCTGTGCGCTGGCCTTTCCCGGTGCAACTAATCAAACTTATTAGAACACTGCTGTCTGTGTCCTTGTCATCTGTCTCTGGTGACCCGTTGGACGTGAAAGAGACAGTAACTGGAGTAGTGAACGAACTGAAAGAATGTGAACAATTAACAGCCAACTGGAAATCTGTGCTAAGCAAAATAAAAGAACATTTGTAAATTAAAATGGAACATGCCTCACAATGTAAACGAACCTGTTGTGCCTTCCTTTGTTTAGTTATTTAGATTTATTTTTCCGGGTTTACCCCGGTGGCGTTGTTGGTTTTTGTTTAGTTTTGTTTTATTTACAGCTAAAGTTAATTTCAAGTCATTTATTTCATCTTTTCAAATTAATTTATTTAAAAACAATTTATGTGACACCCCGCCATGCCACACTTAGTACTTTTACTTTTACTTAAGTAATTTTTTGGAACACTTATCTGTACTTTTACTTAAGTACAAAAAGTGAGTACTTCATCCACCACTGCAATCCTGATGTTTTTCTCTCACAGTCTATGAGGTGGACAAAGTATACTGGTATACATCACTAGTCCAGGCATGGACACTGCTCCATCAACAACAGCAACAAAAAACAGGAAAATGGTGTCCCGTGTCACCTGTCTCATGGCGCTCTGCTAGCTATCAGCCATATGTCAGTGCTAGCAGCAAAGCCCAGCCGCCAGCCGAGCCACCAATGTAACGGGCAGGGACGGCTGGTATCAATGGGCTAGGTGGGCTAAGCCCCTCCTGTCATTTCAGGAAAGAAAATGTGGTTATAACTAAAATATATTTTGTAATAAAAATATCACCTTTAAACGTATTACTATGAGTTATTACAGTTTCAGAATTGAATTATGTCAGTTTTGCTGAAAAAATCCTTAAAAAAACGAAAGCAGGGCTAATTTTCTTCAGCCCGCAGCAGCTCAGCAAAAACTGCAGGAGTCTATGGAGGATGATTGACAGGTGCTTGTCCCGCCCCTGTTCTGTTGCGCACAGTAAAGTTCAGCAGCAGGGCTAATTCAAATTAGCCCAAAACACATCATTGGCTCTTAAAAGAGATTGGCAGTTAGTTTGACCAATCACAAGCAGCAGTGGGCGGGTCTAAGATTCTCATTGGTTCAGAATCGTCATGTGTTTTGTACAGCTGCTTCCCAGAGCATGAACGCGGAGAATACAACAGACAAGCCGGTTTTAGGAATATATTTTCTTTTTTGGCGAGTTTTTGTAATGGAAGTAAAAACTAAAGGCAGCAGAAGAAAAGCTATGAGAGTTTGGAGTTTACAGAGCCATGAAAAGACCTGAGTTAGGTGAGTTTGGTGAATGTCGAAGACAACTTTCTCTTCTCATGTGAGTGCCGCTATTTGAATATATTTTGCCGGTTTCATAAGTGTATATAAGTGCAGTTGTGTAGCATCCACGTATTTGTAATGTCTAAATAACAGTGTGAGTTTGGTAAATATGTCGTTTGGCTCGTGTCTGCACAAAGATAACGTTACTTGCCCTGTGTTGTTGTTGTTGTTGTGGTGGAGTCGACACATCTGACACACACGTGTCTTTGTGTTCATGCTTTTGAGCCGCTTGGAGGAAAAAAGTCTTTCTCTAACGCTGATGACTGGCTTTATTTCTCCATTTGTAGAATAAATAAGATGATAACTCATTTACTGTAAGTGTTTGTCTGGTGAGTTAGTGCTGCAGTTATGTAGCCACTCCGGTCAAAGTTGTCACCAGCCGCCACTGGTAACGGGCGAGCTTGATGTGAGGCAGAAGAGGCAAATATATTCTTTTGAGGAGGACAAATGTGTGACTTCGTTTATTAAGCAGTAACCAAGAGAGCCCAGAAAGTGTAAAAGGTCAGGGGTCATGTACATGCGCACCAAGAAGACAGCTCAGTCAGTAGTGTTCAAGTCCAAGTCAGTAGTGTTCAAGTCCAAGTCAGTAGTGTTCAAGTCAAGTCCCAAGTCAGTAGTGTTCAAGTCCAAGTCAGTAGTGTTCAAGTCAAGTCCCAAGTCAGTAGTGTTCAAGTCCAAGTCAAGTCCCAAGTCAGTAGTGTTCAAGTCCAAGTCAAGTAATAAGTCAGTAGTGTTCAAGTCCCAAGTCAGTAGTGTTCAAGTCCAAGTCAGTAGTGTTCAAGTCCAAGTCAGTAGTGTTCATGTCTAAGTCAAGTCCCAAGTCAGTAGTGTTCAAGTCCAAGTCAAGTCCCAAGTCAGTAGTGTTCAAGTCCAAGTCAAGTAATAAGTCAGTAGTGTTTAAGTCCAAATCAAGTCAGTAGTGTTCAAGTCCAAGTCAAGTAATAGGTCAGTAGTGTTCAAGTCCAAGTCAGTAGTGTTCAAGTCCAAGTCAAGTCAGTAGTGTTCAAGTCCAAGTCAAGTAATAGGTCAGTAGTGTTCAAGTCCAAATCAGTAGTGTTCAAGTCCAAGTCAAGTCAGTAGTGTTCAAGTCCAAGTCAAGTAATAGGTCAGTAGTGTTCAAGTCCAAGTCAGTAGTGTTCAAGTCCAAGTCAAGTCCTAAGTCAGTAGTGTTCAAGTCCAAGTCAAGTCCCAAGTCAGTAGTGTTCAAGTCCAAGTCAAGTAATAAGTCAGTAGTGTTCATGTCCAAGTCAAGTCCCAAGTCAGTAGTGTTCAAGTCCAAGTCAAGTAATAAGTCAGTAGTGTTTAAGTCCAAATCAGTAGTGTTCAAGTCCAAGTCAAGTCCCAAGTCAGTAGTGTTCAAGTCCAAGTCAAGTCCCAAGTCAGTAATGTTCAAGTCTAAGTCAGTAGTGTTCAAGTCCAAGTCAATACTGTTCAAGTCCAAGTCAGTAGTGTTCAAGTCCAACTCAAGTCCCAAGTCATGAAATTGATGACTCGAGTTCAAGTCATATAATGTGTGACCGGCTTAAACAGGGATGTCATGTCTGAAAATTCTCTGTCACTTCTCAGACAGACCTGACACATAAGGAATAGAAACTCAATATTTCCTCATCTTCATTTCAGTTATTACACTGTCATTATCAAGAGTATTATTGTTATTATTTCTTTTAACTTGATGTTCTAGTCAAATGTTCTTCAGTTGGTTGTGTCAATAGTCATGTGAGACAGGCTGACGTGGTTGGTGCAGAGAAAACAGCCTGAGGAGCAGGCGACACGGCATAAAAACCCCGCTCACTGAGCTCAGGACCAGAAGCTCACCGCTGACACCATGAAGATCGCTGTACTGCTCCTGCTGGTCCTGCTGCTCCACGTCGTCTGCTCTGATAGATTTTTTGATAGACATGTAAGAAAAAGATATTGTCATGGTGGGAAGCTCACCGTTTGGGTCTCTAACGTGGAACTAGATAAGAAGGTCTACTGGGACTACTCTAACCCTCCTGACCTCTATGTGCTGGTGAGATTTATCTATCTATCTAGCCATCTATTCATCTATACATCTCTCTCTCTCTCTCTCTCTCTCTCTCTCTCTCAACCATTTTCTTCTTGTCTCTGTTGCAGGCAAAGTATGATGGAAAATTGCTCGGAAAATCCTCGTTAAAATACGGCCACAAAGTAAAGTTTGACCACAAGTTTACAATTGAGAAATACGATAAAATGAAAGTTCTGCAGCTGTCCTTGTTCGATGCAAACGGTCCGTTTCATAGAGATTGGAATGTCCTCACATGTACACATGGTGGTCTCTATGCCACCGATGAAAAAGTAAAAGCAGGTTGTGAATACAAGAATGGATGGTTTCAATATGAAGTCAGGTGCTAAAAAAGAGCTAAAAATCAGACTGGCTGATAAAATGTTAACGCATCTCTGTGGTTTGGAGCCTTCTCTGTGTAGGTGGTTTTTAATGGAATGATGAATACAACTAGGTCATCATTAATAAGACAATAAGTTCTGCTCTTACACCACTCAATTCATTCTCTAGTCCCAACGTATGGTCATTAGTTTGATTTGAAGTCAGTCAAAAATCAAATCTTCTTAGATCACACATAATAAAGCTAAACAAATTTAAAGAGTTAATCCGAGTGGCCAGGCCGTTCTCCATCTCTGAACACCGACCGTCGTCACCTGAAGTGTCTTGCCCGAGGACACCACACCAGGCCGTTTGTCCATGAACCACACACTGCTGATGTCTTTCTAAACCATTTGCTGTTGCTGTTGACTTTTGAAACCGTCTGTAATACAAGATGACTTCATGTCCACTTTGTGCTCTAAAGCATCAAAGAAATAAAACCTTGCATCATAAACATGTGTTTCTTCTTTATTTGTTTTTACAGTTTTTCTCAGTTGGTTTGACTCATTTCTTGAAACTGAGTTTCTCAAAATAAAAAGATCATTTGGCCAAACAATGTTGGAGTTTGTCACAACATTACAGCACAGCAGCAGAAGCACAGATCTCTCCCAAAACTGTTCATACAAGCTTCAGAAATAAATGACTTTCACATGTAAAGAGTCAGTGCCATCAAAATCACAAAGATCCTTCTCAGTTGCTTTTGGCTCAAATGAATGAACTTAGTCACTTTTGCTAAAATAACCTGGATGTTTCAGCACAACACCATGGATCACCTGCAGAAGCTCATATCTCTCCTAAAACACTTTACTCATGTCAAAACTAAAAGTGTTTCTCATCTAAACAGTCAGGACAGAATGAGTTACCAGTGTAACTGTAACTGTTTTACTTACAACTGTGAAGCATCACTGCAGTGACTGGAGCACTGCTCTGAACTGGATCAAGCATGTATTTACTTTTCTCTAATTTATTTTATTTGTTGTCATGTTTATAGTCTGATTATTTGTCATGTTTATAGTCTGATTATTTGTCATGTTTATAGTATCGTATTGTAACATCACAGTGAGGTGAGAAGAAGTCATATTTAGAGACGATATCACAGTGTTTGTGGTATTTTCTTCTTAAAGTGAAGCTCACCTCCTAAACTCCACCACAAACTCATTTCAAACTCTGCAAACTCATTGAAAAGCTTTGGGAAAAGGACAAAGGCTGGGCTCAGACAGGAGAGCAGCAGTGTGATGGGACTGACAGGTGTCTGCATCTAGGGCTTATTATTGAGTGGACAAAACACGCTGACGTCTCACAGAGTCTGAAGCTGACATGAGAGACACTAGTTTGACCTGAAACCTGCTCATTTGCTTAATTTGCAATAATAATTTGCTAATTAAACACCATATATACAGATTAGCAACCAAAAAAAGTTGTTTTTGTGTTTAGATTCACTTTAACTAATCATGACAAAAGAACAGAGTCTTGTGCACATGAGTAGGGGAGAGCGGGGATGGTTGTCACACTTTTTACTTGGATTTTAATTTCTCAAAAACAGCAAATCTCACATTAACCATTTTAACAACAGAGAAAAGCTCAAAGTCTTGTGTAACTAATGAATCCACCTGCTGTTCTCTGTCTTATTCTGATCAAAAGTTATTGATCATTAAATGTTAATTGATCACCTGTGACAACCAACCCCAAGGCTGGGTTGGTTGTCACAATGTTATGTCAATGGGAGACCGATGACAGAAGTGTCTTGTCTTTGGTTTGATTTTTTGATGTTTGATTTTATTTTGATTCAATAATGTTTTACATTTTCTGAATCAGGAGATGTTACAGTAAATTACAAGTAAAAGGCAAATGGAATTTAAAAAAATGCATTTTTGTCAAGATTCTAATGATAATGTAAAACTAGATTTTTAATGTGAATTAGTGATCAATAACTTTTAAACAGAATAAGCTACATGACAATAATTAGATGTATTTCTTAACTGAGACTTTACACTCATTTCCTGTATTGAATTGGAATATTTAAAATACAATATTTTTGAGAAAATCTTTTCTTTTGTAAAAGTGTCACAACCAACCCCGCTCTGGCTGTGCTGCTGTTCTAGATAGAATCATATGAGACAACCGACCCAACTGGACTGTTTTACTCTCACCTCAGCTTTCTTCTACATTTTTAAACCAGCTCAGAAAAAAATAGTCCTAATTGTGACTCTGACTCTCCTCTTTGTAATGTAACAGTTTTGAGCTTTCAAAACATTTTTTGAAAAAAAAAAAAAAAAAAAAAAAAAATAGAACATTTTTTCTGAACAATCTTAAACAAAAGTTTACAATTTTTTTTTAGTGAGTGCATTTGGGTTCATTTAATAAACATTTTAATCTGACTTTTTTCAAATGCACCAATCACAAGTTGAGATACAGAGATTGTGACAACCAACCCGTGTGACAACTAACCCCGCTCTCCCTAACTTCCTCAGTGAAATCAGTCTGACATGATCTGGAGAGAACAACCATTAGACTGAAAATCACCTCATCCAGTTAGATCAACAAGATCTTTTATTTGTAAAATGTGCTAAATGTGAGCTCATTGGTCTGTCTGTGGGACACTTGTACAGAACCATTTGCAAAGATGCACTGAGACACTTGAGACTTGGACTAAGACATGGGCAATTTGATAAGAGCAATGAGAGAAATGTCATTCTGTTGTGAACAAATGTAGGTTGGTTTGGAGATTCGTCCAGGTTATTTTGAGAATGTCATCTAAGTTTCAAGAAATGAGCCAAACCAGTTGAGAAAAACTGTTCTCTCATTGTATGTGTGCTGATGGTCTGGTCTGATCTGTGGCTCCGACACTACTGTGAACAAGAAGAAAGCTTTACTGAGGCCATCACTGCTGCTTTAAGAACAAATGTCCAACTATTGCATTCTTATTCTTATTCATCCTCATCATTCTGGAGATTGCATCAGCCAAAGTGACAGAGACTCTTGTGTAACCTTTGTGATGTGAAAAACAAGTTTGTCTTAAATTAACATTTGTTTTAGCCTAAAGATGTTCTTTGCAACGGCTCCTAAATCTGACTGGCCCAGGAGTATTTACAGAACACACAAGTGTCTTACATCAGATCTTCATATAATGTGTCAAAGAAATGAAGAAATACTTACAAATCAATGAAATCTTGAGATGTTTGTGTCTCTTCCTGAAACAGTAGAATAGTGTGTGTTCCTGGGTCTGTTTTCAGTCTCAGCAGTGCTTCCTTTAAATGCCCACACTGCTCTTTTCACTCTTTAGCTTGTTTTTTTTTTTTTAATTAAAATGAAGAATAGTTATGGATAGTACATTACATAAAGTAGATCAATACCAACAATAAACAGTTGATCAATACAATCGTTAAACAATATATAGTGAATCAATAAAAACAGTAAATGGCAATCATTGGATCATTGCAAGCAGAGAACAAAATATAAGTACAATATAAAACACATTGGCTGAATATTAATACATTTCATTAAACAAAAATTCATCTTATATGGAAATTTAACATTGTATGCATATTTAAAGTAAGTAAGCCTTTTTTATTTGTACATTCATTTAATGAATCAATATAATAATAATATTCATGCAAAAAAGATTTAAAGGTGCATTGCGTAAGTTAAAATACTCAATATTCCGATATATCAAATTACTGTTCATTGGCACGAGCCTGGATGTGCGCCATTCTGTTTTGTAAACTTACCGAGGTTGCCTGTATAAGCGCAGACAGACTCATAAAAGTGAGTGGCGCTGGTCGCATTCTCCCGCGCTAGTCCTCCTTCACTGGTTTATTGGCATTATTTCTATTTGTTTCGTCAAAGCTCTCGGATTTATACAACAGACGAATGTTGTAAACTGTTTAATAAAAAAATAAAATAAATAATCCGTGGTAAATACTGCCATCTAGCTTCCGAACCCCCACAACACAGAAGAATTAGCCTAGGTCCCATTACAATTTGTTTCTATAGGTTTGGCTCATTTCTTGAAACCGAGATGACATTCTCAGAATCACATGGATAAATCTCCAAACCAAGCTACAGTTGCTACAACTGAATGTCATTTCTCATTGCTTTCATCAAACTTCCAGTGTCATAGACCATGTCTCAATGGCTCAGTGCAGCTTTGCAAATGTTTCTGTACAAGTCTCCTACAGACAGGACAATGATCCCTCATTTAGCACATTTTTCAAATCAAAAGATCTTTCAGATCAAACTGATGAGCTGTTTTTCAGTGTAATGGTTGTTATGTCCAAAACATGTCACAGGATTTCACTGTGGAAGTCTCACATGCAAAAGACTCTGGTCATTTGTCAAAGTTGGTCAAGAATAAAATACCATAAACACTGTAATATCTTCTCAAGATACGACTTATTCTGATGTTACAATATGAAACTATAAACATGACAAAGAATCATACAATAGAAATGACAAATAATCAGACCATAAACATGACAAAGAAAATACAGAATCAGAAATGATTGATCCAGTTTAGAGTCATTCTCAGTCACAGTTGTAAGTAAAACACAAACACACTTACACTGGTCTCTCATTCTGTTCTGACTGTTTAGACGAGAAAGACTTTTAGTTTTGAAGCTTGTATGAACAGTTTTGGGAAAGAGATGAGCTTTTGATATTCAGCTGTAATGTTCCGCAGAAATGTAAAATCTTTTGTCCAAATGATTTTAAAGATGTAAAAATAATTAAGTCAAACCAATGGAGAAAAGCTTTAGTGTATTCTAGTGTATAATTCTATTCTGTTAGCTGGACTTCTGCCACAGTGACAAAACATCTAAACATTCTGACTGTCAGAGTCACACAAGACCAAAGGGACGATGTGTTTTAGGAGCAATGACGATTCACATGACAAAGAGATCTGGTTTGGACACATATCTAAAGTAATTTGGGAGAGATATGAGCTTCTGCAGCTGATCCATGGTGTTGTGCTGAACCATCCAGGTTATTATGACAAAGTGACTCAGTGAATGAAAAAGAGCCAAAGCAACTGAGAAAGATCTTTGTGATTTTGATGGAATTGACTCTTTACATGGAAAAGTAACTTACTGATGAAACATAAACAAACAGTTTTGGGAGAGAAATGTGCTTTTGCTGGTGATCTGTGATGTTTTGACGAAGTGTCAAATTGTTTGACCAAATGATCTGCAGTTTTGAGAATGTCATCTCAGTTTCAAGAAATGAGCCAAACCTATAGAAAAAAACTGTAAGTTAGCTAATGTGTTTGTTTGTCTGTCTTGTGGGGCAATTTTAATTAAATATAATGACAGTTAAAATAAACCCATCGACTGAAATCTACAGGCTAAATGCAGCTAAACAGGAAGTGCATGTCCTAGAAAAGTAGGCGGGACAAAATAGGGTCAATAGAAATGACAAAGAATCAGACTATAAACACTATATAAAGTCTTTATAAAAAGAATATACATATTCAGATATTTCTGATTGGTTTGTTGTTGTTTTGTAAAGCACTTTGAGTTGCTCTGAGTATGAATTGTGCTATTGTGGCGGACGAGGAAAATGAGGAAGGCACTCAGTAGATTTGAAGAGTGGCTTTATTCAACGTCGCCAACATAAAGAAGAACCACGGAAAGCCCGAATGGGGTGTTCGATAGTCATAACAAAGGTGCACCACACTATACAAATAACACATATTACACACATATTCATTTTTTTTATTTCTCTTCTCCAGAGAAAAAAAATAGCTGCTGTTTTTCTCTCCTTCCTCCAGCCATTTAGCCCTTGATCTTATGAAAGCACCTTTAGCCATTTTCACATAAATATCAACAATTTTGTTGTGAAGATTTTTAACATTACTTGTTCCTCTTCAGTGAGACAATCTTTTCTTATTAAATTATTTAGCTCTTCCATCAATTCTTTTTCTTTGGCTCCTTTTAGTTTAATAATTTCTTTGCTTCTGTTTATAGCCAATTGCCTGATTTTAAATTTGAAGAATTCTCATTTTTAAGAGTAATTTAAATTATCAACATTAAAAATGTTATTTGCATTTTCTTTGACCATTTCATTGAATGTGGTGTCAGTTAACAGGGTATTATTTAGTTTCCAGTAACCTCGTATGTGTTTGTTTGTAATACTTTTAGCCCCATATAAAATGAATGATATCATCTTGTGATCAGATAATGGGGCATGGGTGATATTTGCTTCTGTTACATATTCAACACAATTTGATGATGTCAACCATAAATCTATTCTGGAACGTAGCGACCTATTACTGTTTGACCAAGTGTAATCTTTGATATCAGGATTTAGGAATCTCCAAACATCTGCTGTAGCAAATATTCATTAATAAAACTTGAGGCCTTAAATCTTTGATGCCCAGTTCGAATTGGATAACAATCTATATAGTCATCCGGAGCATCATTAAAGTCACCTCCAATTAGAAGAAATGCATCTTTGTATTTGACTTGCATACTTTTAAGTTTATTTGAGAGATTTTGGAACATCACTTTTGCTAAGGTACAAATTATAAATTGTGAGTTGTCTAAATTACAAACAATAATGATCCACCTTTCAACTTCTGAAGATATAATTGTTGAACAAAACAGTGACACCAGCAGAATGATTGGAAGCATGACTAAATAATATCTGATCACCCCACTGAGGTTTCTAAAATTTGGCATCACTTGAAGATGAATGTTTCTTGTAGTAAAATTATTTCAGCTTTAGTTCTTCTGATGTAGAAATAACAGATGTAGATTTAAAAAACTTTATAGTCTTTTAACATTTCTGCTGTGATTCGTTTACCATCAGTGATGGCATCAAGACCTCTCCAGGACGTTTTCTTCCCCTCCTTGAGTGCTTTTTCAACCAGTGGCCAAAGTTTGTTCCTTTGTTGTTTTTCCTGGAATGTAAGATCTTCGGTTAGCCGTAGTTTCCTCTCTCTCATCACTGCAGCGTTTCTTGATGCCTCCCAGATCTTGTGTCGGAAAGTTTGAATTGTAAATTGAACGATTGGACGAGACTGTCGAGCTTCCATTGGACGGCCAGTGCGATGTACTGTGTCAATGAAGAATCACATCTTACTTCTGTCTTCTGGATCACCAAAAAGCTCCAAGACTTGTTTTCTTGTGTCCTCTGCAGTCTCGTTTGTTGATTCAGGAAGATTGTACAGCTTTAGATTCCAGCGTCTGCTGTATCTCTCTGCTTCTTCGACTCTCACCTCCACTGTGGTTAAACACCGTTCAAAGTTCTTTATTGTCTCATGTGTTGCAGTCATTTGGAAAACCATTCCTTTAATGTCCTCTTTGATCATCTCAATGTCCTTTGTATTTTGGTTGATTTTTCCTTCAATTGAGGACAGCCTGCTTGAGAGCGTTTGAATGGCCTTCAGAATATCTGCATTAGTCACAGACTCTTCATTGCTGCATTCAGGCATAGGTGTGGAAGTTATATGAAGAGGAGATTTTAAGTTGAAATCCTCTTCACAGGCTTTGGAAAAGTCCATACGTTTATTTTAAGTATGGACTTTTCCAAGTCTTTTCCAAGTTTTTCTTTAAGTCAATGATAGCAGCAGTAGCCAAATCTTTAGTTCTTGTAGCAGGAAACAGCAGTTAGTGGCAGTTAGATGACAGTTAAGTAACATTCTTGTCCATAGCCACACTTGGAGAAAAAATGTCCCAAAATTTAATAGATATGTTGCTTTCCTTGATAAAAAGAAGATTTCAGTCCATTTCCTTAAAAAAATATCAGGAACCCAGAACTTTTTAGTAGCTTAGAGAAGAGCAAAGATACCTGTGCCATCCTCGACGCTGTCTCTATAGCACAGGTGTCAAACTCAAATGGTGCTAGGGCCAAATCTATCAGAGTCAGAATAGGTCCCTCTGTGTTAAATTCAAATATGGCAATAGGGCTATATAAAGTTATTCTAACACATTTACTGTATATCCATTGCATTATGTTGCGTTGCATTACATTATATTGTACATACTTACATTGGAAGAAAACTTGGATAGATTGTCACATTTCAGCAATAGAAGGGGCCACTTTTAATAATAATTTGAAATCATGCTCAGGGGCCACCTGATATCTTCTTGAGGGCCGAATTTGGCCCCCGGGCCTGATTTTGACACCCCTGCTCTGTAGCAACCTCACTCTTTAGCTTGTATTTATGATTACTGAACATCAATGACATGGACAACTGTGCTTGTTTACGCAACACATTCTCACACCGACTGCGTCAAGAGTTGACGTTTGGTCAATGCCCATTGGCGTCACATAATAACGCATGAGGTGCCCCTGATCGCCATATCTGACGCTCTGGGTCTTTCATTCATTTCAGTGCAAAGCTATTCGCATCTTTCTGTGACGCTCAGGGTTTCCCATTTCATTTCATTTTCATTTATTTATTTATTAGGACAGTGTACAATTACATTAAGCTCAATGGCAAAGATGCTTGTACCAGATTCTAGCTTCACAGCTAATTTCCATCTGTAGTCCTCAGGGGGAGGGGTCAACATTATTTACATATGCACACAATACAATTTAAAATGCAATTTATATACACAGTTCATTCATCCAGTTGACATTCCATAACCATGTAATCAAAGTTCACACATACACTTGTCCTAACTGTTTCTAGCAATAAGCAGAACCCAGCCAAAAACACATTCATATAAATATTCATACACATTCATATTAAAGTTCATTGTCTCCTAAAAGTGCATACATGTTTGGTCCTCTAAAAAACATGCTTTCACCTTTGTGGTGAAAATTGTGAGGCTGTTTAAGCTCAATATATCAGTTGGGAGCTTATTCCATTCTTTAACAGCCCTATATGAAAAAGAGGATTGGGCTAGGACAGTTTTACATTTAGGGATGTTACAATGTCCTCTTGTGGTACCTCGTGTTGTTCTTGAAGCCGTATCTGCCGAACGCTGGATGAATTCTGTCATTCATCCTAATGCAATGCGAGCGCGTCGTAACAGCGTCTGCAGCTCCGGTAAAAAACACATCACAGGTAGAGGCAGAAGACACCGGCTTCTCGGCTAACAGCGACTACAGCTGCATCCAAGACAAACACGCTGCTGGACTTTATATTTTCGTTTTTATGGATCTATCCCACAACTTCTTACACATTAACGGGACCAGAGTGAGTGACAGAGGAAGTGTCGGAGCGCGGACAATGTGGACTTTCTCTTCAAAAGGTGAGAGAGGAGGGCTAGGCATTTCGTTCCAAATGAATAGAGGAATACGTAAAAAGTTCATCTGTTCGAGTAAATCTGGCTCTGAAAGGTATGTCATCTGCTCACTTAGCTGTATAACTAAATATTAGATGAATATAGACCATTTTCTCCGCAGTAATGTGAGCTGTAGTGTTACTTTCTGTATTTGCTTTCATCTAAGAATTATAACTTTGTTATTTTGTAAATAACGCGAGAAAACGGTGATATACAGTCATGTGATCATAATTAATTCTACCTGAATCATCCCCGTCCTTCTCCTGTTACTTTCATGTGTTTTTGTGTATTATTTGTCTCATTATCGATCTCACACATGAGTTTGTTTTGATTCGGAGTCTTAACGTGTGTCTCAGTGTGGATCACGTCACTGTTCACTTCCTGGTTTTGTTTCGCTCTGGCTCCGTTTGCTTCATAAAACAAACGAACCGCTCCAGAGCTCGATTCAACCGAGCCGAGACCGACCTCTCCAACCGGACCAGATTTGGGCATTTTGGACCGAATCAGAATTCGTTTGCGCGTTCACAATTACCCAATCGAACCGAACTATCCAGACAAATGAATTCTGATCCGAATCAAAAGTGTATTGTGAATGCACCCTAAGTCTAAGCCTCTTTGCATGTTTGAAATGATATGTGATGAAGGCCTATTAAGCCCTGTGTAGTGTAATATTTGCGATTAATGTGTCCCATACAGAGTTCCCTCTGTTCACTTTCATGTGACATTTTGCATTATATTTGAATGATGAACTTGATCTATTCTTGTTATGCCATGCCATTTCAAATTCTTAATGCTTCTTGTTACACAACACAGCACTGCAGACAAAGTTTCATCTAGCATCGGAACCATCAGCACAATCAGAAACCATCAGAGACCATCAGGATCACCAGAGACCGCCAGAGAGGACAAACTAAGCAGACACAGGTGAGTGTAAGGATAGAAATGGATCTATCCATAGATCAATCTCAAGGCTAAATGCACTAAAGTGCCTAAAGTTCTGACAAGGACACACTAGAGATAAATATTTAGGATAAAACAAGGTTGCCTTTATTTTCCCCATAATGGGAAAGTTCCAGTCTTTCAATGCACAGTTTAAAGACAACAGGAGAAACGTCCAATAAAAAAGACATTAACTTCAAAATAACAGAAAAAATTAACTTGAATCTAATGCACTGTTCAATTTCCCTTCCCCCAGGGCTCCCCTGCAAAAGAGATTCTGAATCTCAGTGGGACTTCCCTGGTTAAATAAAGGTCAATTAAAAAAAAAAAAAGTAGAGCAGCAAAACAAAATAAAAGCTTATATTAAGTTGCTGTTATGTCTGAGCACAATAGGCGTGCATTGGTAAATTACCATACTTTTTACAATATATAACTATGATTTTGAACAGCGTATGGACAGAATAAAGAGCAGGTAAAAGACATATTACAGAGGTACACTGCTTAATACATTTTTCTTTCTCTTGCAGCGAGCAGAACAACGGAGGAAACTCATTTCGACCTCTTGTCCTTTCGGTCATTACCCAAAGCTCATGACCATAGGTGAGGGTTGGAACGTAGATTGACCGGTAAATCGAGAGCTTTGCCTTTCGACTCAGCTCCTTCTTCACCACAACGGTTTGATACAGCGACTGCATCACTGCAGACGCTGCACCGATCCGCCTGTCAATCTCACGCTCCATTCCTCCCTCACTCGTGAACAAGACCCCAAGATACTTGAACTCCTCCACTTGAGGCAAGGACTCTCCACCCACCTGGAGAGGGCAAGGCGCCTTTTTCCGGTCGAGAACCATGGCCTCGGATTTAGAGGAGCTGATCTTTATCCCAGCCGCTTCACACTCGGCTGCAAACTGTCCCAGTGCATGTTGCAGGTCCTGGCTTGATGAAGCCATCAGAACGACATCATCTGCAAACAGCAGAGATGAAATCCTGTGGTCACCAAACCCTCCGGACCCTGACTGCGCCTAGAAATTCTGTCCATAAAAACAATGAACAGAACCGGTGACAAAGGGCAGCCCTGGCGGAGTCCAACATGCACTGGGAACAGGTCTGACTTACTGCCGGCAATGCAAACACAGCTCCTGCTCTGGTTGTACAGAGACCGAACCGCCCTGAGCAAAGGGCCCTGGACCCCATACTCTCAGAGCACTCCCCACAGGACACCACGAGGGACACGGTCGAACGCCTTCTCCAAATCCACTAAACACATGTGGACTGAATGGGCAAACTCCCATGAACCCGCCAGGCTGTTCTCCATCTCTGAACACCGACCGTCATCACCTGAAGTGTCTTGCCCGAGGACACGACACCAGGCCGTTTGTCCATGAACCACACACTGCTGATGTCTTTCTAAACCATTTGCTGTTGCTGTTGACTTTTGAAAGCGTCTGTAATACAAGATGACTTCATGTCCACTTTGTGCTCTAAAGCATCAAAGAAATAAAACCTTGCATCATAAACATGTGTTTCTTCTTTATTTGTTTTTTACAGTTTTTCTCAGTTGGTTTGACTCATTTCTTGAAACTGAGTTTCTGGCAACAACAAATATGTCAAAAAATTAGCTTGATTGAAATAAATGATAAGATTTCATAAAGAAGCATAACTCGAGACATTTTTTTTTTTGCTGAAAATTAAACACTTTTTAGCTTAAACTGAGAAAGTCATCATTGAACGTGGTTCTTTTGAACATCGCCACAGCTACAGAAACTGTAAAAAGTGCAAAATTTGCTTAACAACAAAAGTACAAATATCCTACCTGACATTTGTATTCTGAATGCAATCATGTGTCTATGACTGTATATATATATATATATATATATATATATATATATATATATATATAAATATATATATATAAATGAAAAAATGATCCCTCTCACCCTACGCGGGTGGTCTCATCCGCTTTCCAAGCTCGGGTCCTCTACCAGAGGCCAGGGAGCTTGAGGGTTCTGCGCAGTATCCTTGCTGTTCCAAGGACTGCACTTTTCTGGACTGAGATGTCGGATGTAGATCCAGGGATATGTTGTAGCCACTCATCCAGTTTGGGGGTCACGGCCCCCAGTGCACCGATCACCACGGGCACCACTGTTGCCTTCACCTTCCAAGCCTTCTCCAGCTCTTCTCTGAGCCCTTGGTATTTCTCTAGTTTCTCATGCTCCTTTCTCCTGATATTACCATCGCTTGGTATTTCCACATCCACCACTACGGCTATATATGTATATATATATATATATATATATATATATATATATATATATATATATATATATATATATATATATATATATATTTTATTTTTTTTTTTTCTAATTATCTCGTTCCCGCATGATAATATTTTTTTGCTAATGTCGTAGGAGGGGCTCCGTATTGCCTGTACTAAAAGTCCATAGTATTTAAATTTCATCTGACCTTTTGTGTAAGTTCTGTCTCGGTCCGAATGGCGTTTGATCCAATCGGAGGATGATCCAGGACGACCGACCACTGGAAACGTGGATTTTTCTGGGGTTCTAAGGCCCAGGCTGTGCACAGACTTCAATCCTCGTCAATCATCCTCTTCTTGGATCAGCCATCTGGCTCCGAAGGACCAAGTTAACTGTCAGGAAATCACACAGTTATTAACAATCAATAGGCGCTTGACAGAACTTTCTCTAAGAGAATAAAACACTTTTCTCTAAAAGAATAAAAACACCTAGCCATACTGTTTTACTTGCAAGGGGTAGTGGCGCTTGTTACAGCTCGTCCCGCTACCATAGTCACCAGCCCCTGAGTTTCTTTTTATTCAGCTTAACTCTTTTGTATACAAATGGGAAGTTACATACAAGCTGAGATGCAGGTCAAAAACAAGTCATTACTGAAAACAAGAGGAACTATCTTCTAAAAATAAGAAAGAGGAAAGACAGCAGTCAGACAGCACAACGTGAACAGACTATGAAATACACTTTGATAACATAGCAAAATGAGCATTATAAAATATAAAATCCTTTACAATATCCCTCCCCCTTTACTTTTGATGTTCCCTTAACAAAAGTAACATTTAACATTTGTAGAGGTCTCAAATTAGTGCATTAATTGAGATTAATTAATTACAGACATATTAATCGAGTTAATTTTTTTTATCGCATTAATCTATTTTGAAATCTTTAACTTTACTGTTTTCATATGCGAGTTGTTCAACTTAGCAACAAAAGACTCTAAAGTCTTCAGTTTTTGCAATATATATTAATATTTCCCATCTGCAACAATAATGTAATTAATTAAATTAGATAAAAACAAAACTAAAACACTTAAGAAGAGTGTTTTTCTCAACAATCTTTAGGTCAGGTTAAAAATAGATTAATTTGATTAATTAATTACAGATCATAATTAATTAATCTCTTCAATTTTGTAATCGCTTTACAGCACAAAATATTTGTATTACTTTTCTTTCTTTTCTTTTACAAAACAATAACACAATATAACACTTTTTTTTTTTTTTGTAACATGTTACGTGCATCAAGATAAAGTTTTCAGGCCAGGAAAGCGATCCAATGTGAACCGCAGCTGAATAGAAAGTGAAACTAGAACGCGCACATCGTGTTTAAAAGCCGCTGTGACGGCGCGGTCTCGGCGTCAGGCAGCTTTATTTTCTTTACGAAGCAACACCTGCACGTTTCGTTTGTGCGCACACACGCTCCTCAACTCGGATTGTCCATGCGTTCGTTGGCAGGGATTGTACAGGCACCCGGTGCCACGGTGGGACTGAAGGCTATACGCGCTCGACACATCTCCGTGGACGTCCGCGCGCACGATGCAATGGACTGTACACACACTCGTTAATACACACACGGCCTTCTATCAGCTGTTCATCAAACACATGATCAGACAGGAGCTGTATATGTGACGATGGTGCTCCTGTATTACAGCCTGTTGCACTGAGCAGTGTCTGTTTTAAACTGTTATAAAACCTAAAACCAAAGCCATAATTTAATGCACTTCTTAGTAACATCAATCTTTTAATATTGATTCAAGTTTGCATTTTATGCTTTTTATGTATTATTTTATTCATTATTCAAATATATTTTTGAGCAGTATTATGACATTTATGACTTGAGAACATAATTAGCAATGTTCTTAAGTCAAAATAAAAAGTAATCATTTTATTAAACGATTAATCAAAAAATTAGTCAATAGACTAATCGATTAATCGAAAAAATAATCGATAGATTAATCGATAAGAAAATAATCGTTAGCTGCAGCCCTACTTGCAAAAGCCTTGGGCTGGAAACAGTCTCTGAAGTAGGTGACTGTTTGGGCTTAGGTGTACCTGGAACACTGTCAATGTTCTCTTGTTGTTTTTGTGGTTCCTCAGAAGAAGAAGGAGGTTTCTGGCACAACTCCAACTCTGGAACAGTAGGTGGCACATGACGCGTATCGTCACGCGATGCCGATGAGGCGAGCAGCTGGTCCACGTGTTGTTTAAAGATGAGATAATCGGTAGTTTCCACAGTGTAGGACACAGCAATTGTTTTTGTTACAACTGTTGCAGGTTTCCACTTTAAACCGCTGGTATAGTTCCGAGCCAAAACTTTGTCTCCAGTGTCAAATCTCTTGAACTTGGCTTTTGCTCGTCTGTCCATTTGAGCTTTTTGTTGAAGGCGCACAGTGTCTTTTGTGTTTTGGGGTCTCAACAAGTCAAATCGGTTTCGGAGTTGTCGTTTGAACATGGCTGAAGCAGGCGACACTTTTGTAGTTGCATGTGGTGTGTTTCGATATGATAGCAGAAGAGCATTGAGCTTACTGTTTAGTGACTGGGAGCTAGGAGAAGATTTCAGTGCATGTTTCATGGTTTGCACAAATCTTTCAGCAAGTCCATTTGTCGCTGGGTGATAAGGTGCAGATTGAATGTGCTGAATGCCATTCTCCACAATGAACGTCTCAAACTCCTCAGAAACTAGTTGCGGGCCATTATCACTCACAAGTTGTTGTGGCAGATCATAGCGGCTGAACATTGACCTGAGCTCCTCAATAGTTTTCTCTGATGAGGTGTTTTTCATTATGGCAACTTCAGGCCATTTGCTATGGGCATTCACTGCCACTAGGAACATGTGATTTTCGAGTGGCCCTGCAAAGTCAATGTGGACTCTTTGCCATGGTTCCTCTGGCCAGTCCCAAAAATGTAAAGGTGCCAGTTGTGGTTGGTTTCTCAGTTTTTGACAATCAGAACAAGATGCTGCTTTTTCCTCAATAGCTACATCTAATCCTGGCCACCAGAAATAGCTGCGTGCGATTTCTTTCATCTGTACAAGACTCTAAGGACAACCAGTTGGCTTTTTTAGACTGCTCGGCAATCATAGGAGAGGACGGAAAACTGCAACTAGAAGTTTACAGGAAACCCACTCACACAGACCAATACCTTCTGTTTGACTCCAATCACCCACTGCAGCACAAACTAGGGGTCATTAGAACTTTACAACACAGAGCCGAGGAGGTACCCACAAGCTCTGAGGGTAAGAAGAAAGAGACACAGCATGTCCAGAAAGCTCTCTCAGCTTGTGGATATCCCAAGTGGGCTTTGAACAGGGCAAAAAGGCCTAAGAAACAGGAGAAAAGGGAAACGGAAACGGAGAAGAGGAAAAATGGGGTTTCGATTCCTCATGTGTCAGGTCTGTCTGAGAAGTTACAGAGAATTTTCAGACAACATGACATCCCTGTTTTCTTTAAACCGGTCAACACATTAAGACAAAATTGGTTCATCCTAAAGACAAGATGCCTACAGAGAAACAGAGCAATGTAGTGTATTCTATTCGTTGCAGTGAAGAGAGCTGCAACGAACACTATATTGGGGAAACCAAACAGCCACTTCACAAAAGACTTTACCAACACAGAAGAGAAGCCACAAGTGGTCCCCTGTCAGCTGTACATCTGCATCTTAAAGCCACCAAGCATAAATTTGAGGACAGTGAGGTTAAAATTCTAAGCAAGGAGAAGGGATGGTTTGAAAGAGGTGTAAAAGAAGCCATCTTTGTGAAAAAAGAAAACCCATCACTAAACAGGAATGGAGGCTTAAGATACAACCTACCTGGTGTGTATAGTAGCATTCTTACCCCTTGGTCTAAAGGGAAAGAAATGTAGATAGAGCACAGTCTCCAGGACTTATTACTACAACAAGATCACTCAGTATACTACTGTATCTTGTTCACAGGTAGCCAGGGCAATTTACCAGTGAATTAGTTAGGGGAGCTTGAAACAGTTTAGGCAGGCCCAGTCAGAACAAAGGAAAGGAAGCTGAGTACAATGAAGAGGAAGCAGAGAACAATGAAGAGGAAGCAGAGAACAATAGAACAATAGAAACAGGGAACAATGGATAGGAAGCTAGGGTTTACCAAACGAATTTTAGGAACAGGTTTCAGGAACAAGTTTGGGTGGGTTTAGCCCCTCCTAGGGGGAGGGCTTATCTTAGGATATAAATACAGCCAGTCTCAGTCTACTTCCATCAGATTGAAAATGACTTTCGGATGAGAGTCGAAACGTCTTGATCTTCGGAAACACTGTCCAGATGACTACTTTGAAGACTTCTACTATGGATCACTCCTGGATGAATAAGGGACTACACCGTCTTCTCTTGTTCATGTGCGGGCGGGTGGATGGATGCCGGGGCAAGCGTGTTCTCCTTAGCCGAGATGGTAAATAATAAACAAAAACTAAAAAGGATTCTGGAACAAAGACATAATAAAAAGGCTGTACAACACAAACATACACAAAACACACAAGTCACACACACACACACTCACGCACTCAGAACATGGGACCAGAGGGAGGAAGGGGGAAAAGAGAAGGGTGCCCTGCCTAGGCTACCCCATGTACGTGGGACACAGTCTTGGTATATAGATAGAAGTTCACCGTCAAACACTTTTGGGTACCTTTTTAAGATCTCATTCAGGGGGCTTGTTTCTTTGTCTACTACCATGAACACTTCCTGCCAGTTCAGTTTCAACTTTTAGAGCCACTTGCGACCTAGCAAGGCGGGACGGTTGCCTGACACAATGTGCAGTGGCAAGACTTATTTCTGGTTGTTGTGTTTAACTGTGACGTCCGCAACTCCTAACACTTGGACATGACCGCCAGTGTGGGTTCTCAACCTTAGCTTAGTCTCTTTGAGTGGCAAGTGTTGTAGTTTCTCTTTGTACAGAACTTCAGATACTAGTGAGACACGTGTACCTGTGTCGATTTGCGTCTGCACTGGTTTCTTTTCCAGCAGTGGGGTAACCCAGTATCCGTCATCATCTTCATCCCTGATGGATAAAACATGCACTTCATCTGTTCAAGTTCCATTTTGTTCACATGTTTCTTTTTGTGAAAACGAGTTTCCTTTTTCACTTTTTGTTGTTTGCTTGTTTGCATCTTTTTGTTCCTGCATGCACGTTCAATGTGGCCTTTCTTACCACAATTTCTGCAATCCAAGTCTTTACACCAGCACTCGTTCGACTGGTGCCCTGGTTTCCCGCAACGATTGCACACTTGGCTTGTTCCTGCTCTTTCTTTGGCTGTGTGAACAATTTGTGTACTTGAGTTGATGCACTTAATTGTTGTGCTTCTTTTGCAGCCATCTCCATTGACGAGCTAATATCGGTAGCCCTTTTCAGGGTCAAGTTTGTTTCAGTTAGTAGGCGCTTTTGAATAGCCTCACTACGCAACCCACAAACTAACCTGTCACGTATTGTGTCATTTAGCGAAAAAGTCATAGTGTTCAGATAACCGCTTTAATACAGCTACAAACTGGGCCACAGATTCACCCTCTTCTTGTTTTGTGGAAACTAAGTGTTTCTGCTATTATCAGTGGCTTGCGTGCATAGTGGTCCTTTAGTATTTCAACGATTTCAGCATAAGTTTTGTCTCTGGGCTTTGCTGGTTGCACCAAAGTGCCTAGCAGATTAAACGCTTTCCTCCGACAACACCAGCACTTCTGCATCTATCTTGTTAGCTAACACAAAATAGTCAAATCTTTCTGTATATGAACTCCATTGTTCAGTGTTTTCATCAAATGGTTCTATATTTCCGACCAAAGCAACCATTTTTTTGTCTTTCAGTTGTTTTTGGTACTTATCAGTTTATTACAGTCTCTTCACTTTTCCTCCGCGGGGATTTTCCTTTTCCTGACTTTTTTTTTTACCGACTGACTCAGAACAGTAGGCATTGCTAATTTAACACCATATACACAGTTTATCAACCAAAAAAAGTAGTTTTGGGTTTAGATTCACTTTAACTAATCATGACAAAAGAACATGTCTGACATGATCTGGAGAGAACAACCATTAGACTGAGAATCACTTCATCCAGTTAGATCAACAAGATCTTTTTTATTTGTAAAAATTGCTAAATAGGAGCTCATTGGTCTGTCTGTAGGACACTTGTACAGAACCATTTGCAAAGATGCACTGAGACTTGGACTAAGACATGGGCAATTTGATAAAAGCAATGAGAAATGTCATTCTGTTGTAAACAAATGTAGGTTGGTTTGAAGATTTGTCCCTGTTATTTTGAAAATGTCATCTCAGTTTCAAGAAATGAACCAAACCAGTTGAGAAAAACTGTAAAAAACTAACAAATAAAAAAACACGTTTATGATGCAAGGTTTTATTTCTTTGATGCTTTAGAGCACAAAGTCGACATGAAGTCATCTTGTATTACAGACTGTTTCAAAAGTCAACAGCAACAGCAAATGGTTTAGAAAGACATCAGCAGTGTGTGGTTCATGGACAAACGGCCTGGTGTCGTGTCCTCGGGCAAGACACTTCAGGTGACGACGGTCGGTGTTCAGAGATGGAGAACGGCCTGGCCACTGCGTCCTGGTGTCGTGTCCTCGGGCAAGACACTTCAGGTGACGACGGTCGGTGTTCAGAGATGGAGAACGGCCTGGCCACTCGGATTAATTCTTTAAATTTGTTTAGCTTTATTATGTGTGATCTAAGAAGATTGATTGATTTTAGACTAACTTCAAATCAAACTAATGACCATACGTTGGGACTAGAGAATGAATTGAGTGGTATAAGAGCAGAACTTATTGTCTTATTAATGATGACCTAGTTGTATTCATCATTCCATTAAAAACCACCTACACAGAGAAGGCTCCAAACCACAGAGATGCGTTAACATTTAACTTTCCAGTCAAACCAACCATTCCTGCCTTTACATCTACGAGTGTTATAGATAGGTTTTATTCTACAATTCAATACAACCCATTCTCGATAAACCGGATAGTTTGCATCGTACAAGGTAATTTGCAGAACTTTGGATTTATTGTATTTGCCAATTGTAAATTTATGGTTAAACTTGACTTTGTGGCCAAATTTCATTTTGGATGTTCCGAGTCGTTTGCCATTAAACCATGCCTGCAACAGAGACAAGAAGAATATGGTTGTCTGAGAGAGAGAGAAAGAGGGAGAGAGAGAAAGGGAGAGAAAGAGAGAGAGAAAGAGGGAGAGAAGAGGGAGAGACAGGGAGTGTGAGAAAGAGAGAGAGGGAGAGAGAGAAAGAAAGGAGAGAAAAAGAGAAAAAGAGAGAGATTTGTAGGCAAATGCTCACCATAAAATAGAGATCAGGAGCACTATTGCCGTAGTCCCAGTAGACCTTACTATTTAGGTTTACATCAGTGACGGTAATGGTGGTCCTTTTACCATGACAATATGATTTTGCGATTCCAGAGCAGAGCGTCGCACCTGGAGCAGCAGGAGCAGTACAGCGATCTTCATGGTGTCAGCGGTGAGCTTCTGGTCCTGAGCTCAGTGAGCCGAGTTTTTATGCCGTGTCGCCTGCTCCTCAGGCTGTTTTCTCTACACCAACCACGTCAGCCCGTTTCACATGACTATTGACACAACCAACTGAAAAAGAACATTTGACTAGTACCTCAAGTAAAAAATAATACCTTGATAATAATTAGGAAACATCACCAGGTGATTAAGTTTACTCCCACAGTGTGCAGTTTGGTGTGTGTAGTTGTCAAAAGCATTTAAAATTAGATCTTCATTAAGATTAAGGGGCCACACAGTGGTGCAGGGGAAAGTGCTCTAGTCTCGAACAGGAAGCTCCTGGGATCGATTCCTAGGCAGCCCGGACACCTCCCGTGTCTGCGTAGGTTTCCTCTGGGTGCTCTGTTTTCCCTTATCACTAAAAACATGTCCAGTAGTATCTCCTCTTCATGATTCCAGATGAAATGAGCTGTAAAAGCTAGAATCTGGTACAAGCCTCTGCCATTGGGCTTAAAGCTGGGGAACTCATCTTTTTAGTGATGAATTAGTAACCAATGAGTCACTTTTGTGCTTCCACTAACAAGTATATTGTAATGCAGCACTTTGAACTGAATAATACAGAATTTTAGTTCTCATTAATAGACAAATACTGCGTTCTGATTGGCCGAGCTTGGATGGTCCACTCCAGTTTCACTTTAATGTTTGTAATAAGTGGTTTATGATCCATAATTGCAACAACAAATGAAAACATGTCGCTATAAATCATTTGTGGAAGGATTTAGGAGAGAAAGTTGTCTAAAAGCTAACATCATCATAAAACCCCAGCTTTACAGTTTTCCTCAATCGCTTTTACACATTTTTTGAAACTTGGTTTAGTTTGATCAATTGATTCCAACATTTATCTGAAGGTGAGGTGGTCAAAACATTTTCAACATATTTCATTCATTCCCACAGATTTCAGGCTCTTTCTCAGAACAGCTCACACAGCTCTCATTTATAAACTCACATGTTTAGTGAGTTTAGTTTGTTTCTCCAACTCTACAGACCTGTTCACACATGATAAAGGACTTTTGTCATAACAATGTTCTCCAAAGCTCTACAGCCCGTATCATCACAAGGACTCCATCATTCCACCACATCACACCCGTCCTCCAACAACTACATTGGCTCCCCATAAAACACAGAATCAATTTCAAACTTCTCCTCACCCCTTCAAATCTATCCATAACCTGGCTCCATCTTACATCTCTGACTTCCTCCACATCTCCACTCCCTCTCGCTCTCTCCGTTCCTCCTCTTCTCTCCAGCTCTCTGTCCGTAACGTTGACTCGCTTCCACTTTTCAAATCCAGACTCAAAACTCACCTGT
Organism: Mugilogobius chulae; assembly: GCA_038363315.1. Taxonomy (NCBI): domain Eukaryota; kingdom Metazoa; phylum Chordata; class Actinopteri; order Gobiiformes; family Gobiidae; genus Mugilogobius; species Mugilogobius chulae. The sequence continues at coordinate 38,599,425 of CM076398.1, forward strand.
TCAGACAATAATCCTACACCACATAATCGGCCACACACACTTTCATCCAGTTTTGTGCTTTGTTTTACTCTGTTATTTTAATGTTTTTTAGTTCTTGTCATGTAGGCCTACAGTGTCCTTGGGTGTCTTGAAAGGCGCTTTCAAATAAAATGTATTATTATTATTATTATTATTATTATTATTATTATTATTATTACTATTCGTTTTTATCTACAAACTCACACATCACAGCAAAATCTAGAATCACATGAGCAGAAAGATCAAACAACAAAGAATGAAACAGGACAATGTCTGAGCAGAATACACAGACTGTAGGAGAAAATAAACTAAATATATGTTCTATGTAATTGTGACACATTGTGTGTTTCTGTTTGACGTCTCTCAACTATCTTCAGCAAAGTGTAAATATCTAGATATAAAATATATTTCACAATTCAAATTTTATAGTAAATGTGTATTTTTCATATTTTCTTGCCAGGTAAGATAAAAACACAGCTCATCCAGATATAAATAGTTTTGTGTGAAGTGTGAATGTAAATGACAGATTAAAGTGAAGCTTTGTTGATTTTGTGTCTGAATCAGAACTAAAGCTTCTGAGCTGAAAAGTCAAATGAGAAAACACATAAAACACTTGAGGAACGTGTGAGAGTTTTGATGGTAAAACTTGCTTTTTACAGGAAATTGAACAGTTTTGAATGTAAAACTACATTTAGCCTGAGTCGAAGTTCAGTTTAGAAATATTATAACAATTAGAAAAAGTTAAAAGTATTACAGTATTTCTCAATGGCTTTGACACACTAAAAGTTCTTTCTAAAAGTCAATTTGCAAAACAGTTCACACAGAATTCTAATATGAGCTTCAGCTTTTAAAAGCTTAATTTCGGCGCAGACTAAGTTTAGTTTTACTTTCACAGTTCAATCATTTATTTTATTATGAATAAAAAATGTGGCAAAAGTTCTGTGTATCTCCTTTATTCAGATAAATGTTGGAAACAAGTTTCAAAAAATGTCTCAAAGCGATTGAGAAAAACAAATCCCACAAATACATAATAACTTTTTATTTTGGATTAAAACTAGGCCTGAAAGTTGATCCAGTCAGGTGTAAACAAGCACAGTTGTCCATGTCATTGGTGTTCAGTATCATAAATACAAACTAAAGAGAGAAAAGAGCAGTGTGGGCATTTAAAGGAAGCACTGCTGAGACTGAAAACAGACCCAGGAACACACACTATTCTACTGTTTCAGGAAGAGACACAAACATCTCAAGATTTCATTTATTTATAAGTATTTATTAATTTAAGATGTGAGGTAAGACACTTGTGTGCTCTGTAAATGCTCCTGGGCTGCTCAGAATTAGGAGCCGTTGGAAAGAACATCTTTAGGCTAAAACAAATGTTAATTTAAGACAAACAGACTTGTTTTTCACAGCACAAAGGTTACACAAGAGTCTTTGTCACTTTGGCTGATGCAATCTCCAGAATGATGAGGATGAATAAGAATAAGAATGCAATAGTTGGACATTTGGGCTTAAAGCAGCAGTGATGGCCTCAGTAAAGCTTTCTTCTAGTTCACAGTAGTGTCGGGGCCACAGATCAGACCAGACCATCAGCACACATACAATGAGAGAACAGTTTTTGGCTCATTTCTTGAAACTGAGATGACATTCTCAAAATAACCTGGACAAATCTCCAAACCAACCTACATTTATTGATCTAACTGGATGAGGTGATTCTCAGTCTAATGGTTGTTCTCTCCAGATCATGTCAGACTGATTTCACTGTGGAAGTTACTCATGTGCACAAGACTTTTGTCATGATTAGTTAAAGTGAATCTAAACCAAAAAAATACTTTTTGGTTGCTAAACTGTGTATATGGTGTTTACAGTTTTTCTCAACTGCTTTGACACACTTGTTCATTCTAAAAGTTAATTTGCAAAACAGTTCACACAGAATCCTAAACTGAGCTTCAACTTTTTAAAACTCAATTTTGGCTCACTCTAAATTTACTTTTACATTCACAACAGTTCAATTTTCTCGTCTAAAGCAAGTTTTGCCATCAAAACTCTCACACATGTGTCACATGTTCTCTTGTGTTTTATCAGAAGCTTTAGTCCTGATCTCAAAGAGTCAGTTCAGTCTGTCATTGAGATTCACACTTCACACACATCTGTTTAGATCTGGAGGAGTTGTGTTTTTATCTTATAGGCGATTTTAATTAGTTTTATTTATCATTTATTTTATTTATTACAGTATATGTAGATTTGACACTTTTTCTGAAAATAGTTTAGACAAACACAAAATGTCTGTGTGACCAGCCATTTACAGCAACATTACACTGGAAATATATTTTACTATATTTTCTGTTTTCTGTTTCATTCTTTGTTGTTTGATCTTTTTGCTCATGTGATTTTAGATTTTGCTGTGATGTCTGAGTTTGTAGATAAAAACAACAAAAGTCCTGTATCATGTGAGAACAGGTCTGTAGTGTTGGAGAAACAAACTAAACTCACTGAACATGTGAGTTTATAAATGAGAGCTGTGTGAGCTGTTCTGAGAAAGAGTCTGAAAACTGTGAGAATGAATGAAAAATGTTGAAAATGTTCTGTGTATCTCAGCCTTTATTCAGACAAATGTTGGAAACAAGTGATCAAACTAAACCAAGTTTCCAAAAATGTGTCAAAGCGATTGAGAAAACAAATCCCTTAAGCAACAAATACATAATAACTTTTTATTTTGGATCAAAAATATTCCTGAAAGTTGATCCAGTCAGGTGTAAACAAGCACAGTTGTCCATGTCATTGGTGTTCAGTATCATAAATACAAACTAAAGAGAGAAAAGAGCAGTGTGGGCATTTAAAGGAAGCACTGCTGAGACTGAAAACAGACTGAGGAACACACACTATTCTACTGTTTCAGGAAGAGACACAAACATCTCAATAATTCATTGATTTGTAAGTATTTATCATTTCTTTGACACATTATATGAAGATCTGATGTAAGACACTTGTGTGCTCTGTAAATACTCCTGGGAAGAAGAACATCTTTAGGCTAAAACAAATGTTAACTTAAGACAAACTTGTTTTTCACAGCACAAAGGTTACACAAGAGTCTTTGTCACTTTGGCTGATGCAATCTCCAGAATGATGAGGATGAATAAGAATAAGAATGCAATAGTTGGACATTTGGGCTTAAAGCAGCAGTGATGGCCTCAGTAAAGCTTTCTTCTAGTTCACAGTAGTGTCGGGGCCACAGATCAGACCAGACCATCAGCACACATACAATGAGATTAACAGGAGTCTGTGTGATTAGAACTCCTGCTGCATCAGGTCCATCACGGTTGTCTTGAGGCCCAGGGTGAAGCTGCTGCCTTTTTTCCTCACTCACATTATAGAGAATGCACTAACTCTTTTGTCCTGCAGCCCCGTCTTGCATCTTTGAGCTTAGCACAGATCAGGGGCGATTCTAGACTTCCAAGTTTAGGGGTGCTTAGCACCAAGGGGATAGGATGCGCGCAGAGAGCGCGGAAAATGTTGTACTTTTTTGCCTATAAAAACGCGCCACACGCTCTTTTTTTCCCTCTCTGTGGATAATAATTATGGCAAAGGAACACATTATAGTGCACATATTTTGTGTGTTTGGCTCTCCTTTGAGTATAGACTGTAATTTAGTCCTTCCTAAGTTAAGTTGCACTAATATCACAGAAAATTACTTCTTTCTCTCTCTCTACCTCTCTCCAGTATATTCACAATGATTACATTATATTGCCTTTTATCCTATGAAAAAAAGTAAATAAAAGTGTGTAACCAGGGTCACACTGTCCGCCCTGGGGACTTTTCGGCCAAATTGCAGGTCATTTGCTGTATTACACTTTAGAGGTTTTATAGTCACATCCAATACAAGTCTTATGTTTCCATAGGTTCGTGTTCCAGTCTGTGTGTCTCCTCTTGTGCTCTTCACACATGAACCTTCAGTCTGTTTCACAAACATGCCTAAGCCTTTGTCAGGACATCTGAACACAAGTTTATATTGATGACGATTAGATACTGATGGAGCCACGTGTGGGGGACCGTGTACACGTGGCCGCGGTTTCGCGCGGCGCCGGTTCGCATTGCTAAAACATCTTTTTGGGGAGTTTCTGCACGTTTCTCTGTGGATATTAGACCAATATTCGTCAAATAAAAAGTGGTGTCGAGCTTGACACATGAAGCACTCTATTATGACTTCGAAATTATTCAAGAAATCTTAACTTTCTGAACAAAAAGATGAATTCACAAACGTACACAGGGCGCCCAGCGCTTTCATTTTAGTGATTGACAGCGTGAATCTCTCGACAGTCAGAACGACGTTCAAATGCGCATTTACTTTGCAACAAGCGTGACACAAATACCTGGGCTAAAACTTGTGACTGCTCCTCCGGGTAGCAGCAAGACATCCACGTAACCCCTCCACATCTCTACCAAAAGTGCCGCTGTGGGACACGGCTAAGAGCGGATCAAACCACTTGGCCAAAAAACACGGGGGTGTATTATTGTGAGGGCTTGAGAAAATATGATCATGGGCATAACAAATGACAAGCATGAAATATAGAAAGCAAAAAATTTAAATTAGTAATTAAAAAAAAAAAAAAAAAGAGACAAAAATTTTAGAGGTGCTTTTAAAAATTTAAAAGGGTCTAGACTCACCCCTGGCGCAGATGTGACTTCAAGAATTGTTTAGTGTGTTGGTCACTATGAGCTCCAGAGCTCAGCGTCCAGCACGCAAACATAAGTGTGCTCCCAGTGAACTGAGTGAAGCTTTACCTGCACAGACAAGCAGCGCATAAAAGGTCCCAAGAAACTCTACATCTACATGTTGAAGCTGTAAAGTTTAGAATATTTAATAAAATGACATGCAAAATAGTTATTATCTAATGGGCAACAAAAAAACAAAAAAAACATTATGCTCTCATGAATGGTCCGAGTGCAGGAAGTGTTTTTGTGCTGCACTGTCAGTGTGAATGCAGCGTGTTCCCACAGCAGAGACACATGAGATAAACCCAGGAGAGCACAGTAGTGCGTGAGCCCCGGTTCATTGTGTATTTTTTATAAAGTTTGATTTTGATTTGATTTGGATCACTGTGATCAGTCACACCCAGTACTCCTGTGCTTGTCAGAATTAGGAGCCGTTGCAAAGAACATCTTTAGGCTAAAACAAATGTTAATTTAAGACAAACAGACTTGTTTTTCACAGCACAAAGGTTACACAAGAGTCTTTTTAACTGTGGCTGATGCAATCTCCAGAATGATGAGGATGAATAAGAATAAGAATTGTCAAACATGTCCATGTTCTACTGTTTTAGCAGTCGCTTGATAAAGCAGCCTAAAACTCAACGTATGTTTTATTATTCAGCCACCACACTTTGCACAAAGAACACAACAGCTTTTTGTGGCCATACCAGCCTGATCTTGTCAGATCTCAGAAGCTAAGCAGGATTGGGCCTGGGCAGTACTCAGATGGGAGACCACAGAGGAACCTCAGGTGCCACAGAGAGACAAACAGAGGAGAAACTCGTCGTTCTGTCCTTAGGCAAGACACTTCACCCACATTGCCTAGTCTGGATCTGGTGTGAGTGTGGATGGCTGGTGGTGGTCAGAAGGGTCGATGGCACAAAATGGCAGCCTGCCCCAGGGCAGCTGTGGCTACAATTGTAGCTTACCACTACTCAGTTCCACTTCCTGCTTCTGTACAGTGCAGATGTCTTTCTGACTTCTTCCGTCTAAATCTTGCTTTTTCTTGCTTTGCTGTCTTGTTTTTTTGTTCCATCTGACTTTTCTTGGACACTATCTGCTTGCTGCTCTCCCAAAAATGAACATGGATTTGATTACCTGGTCTCTCAGTGTGATTGGCAACTTTTTTTCACTGAAAGAGGCTATGGGGAGCCTGCCTTTTCAGACTGCTTATGGAGACACACGGACGCTTCTGTGACTGTGTCTGGGTAGGATATTGATACTGATTATTTATTTGGATCTTGGACAGAGGAGCACCTGCATTGACTCTGTTTTACTTGATCTGTAAATTTTACAAGACGGCTGTAAATCAACCCAGGGGCTGTCCGTGGATTTAAAAGAGCACTTTTGGAGCGTGACTGACCGACCGAAGCATTACACCAGAAAGTGGCACAGAAAAGATTGGTTTACATCTGGTTCAGTCCTGATATAGAGACACACTGACGCTTTTAACACCTGGCGCTGGAGTGTTTCTGTCACAGAATTGATTCTGTTGGACGGTTTGTTGTGTCACTCATGAACCGGATGTGTGGACCGACACTGGGACTCCAGGACTCATTGATTGAATGTGATCGAAGTCAAATTAACTTCAGATCAATCTAATGATGGATTATAATATTTATCCCACCCCACTCCCTTTCCATCCTCCAGGGAGAACTGTGTTTTGGCAATAGTCTGTCTCTTATCTCCAGTGCATTCGACTGTCCTTCATGATCAGGCCACAGCAACTGTCAACATCCAGGTTGTTTTGGCTTTTACTTCCAAACACACTCTCAGACTCACACACTCAGATACACTCCCGAAGGTCACTGGCTCAGACTGTTCTGTAAACATCTTGGACTGTCTTGTTAACATCTCTGCCGTGGCCCCTCCCCTACCCTATGCAAAGACAGACTCATTAACTTTACAGTAGGCCCACGATATTTGGCACAGAGACAGACACGATGGAGACAAACCTAAAACATAATTGGTGCACTGCTCCATGTCACACAGGAAGTCGGCTATTTTGCTTCGTTTTTGAGCTGCCACTTTGATTTCGTTTTTATTTTAACGAACTAGTCCTAGGTTATTGGGCCCAGTGAGCTCAGACCTGCTGGATCTAGAGCTCAGACTTCAGTCACTATTGTGTGATCCTGGACTAAACATTATGGGTTCACTTTTATATGAAGACTCCACTCTATAGCGCCCCCTACCTATACCTTGAAATGTCAACTTTGTGTGATTTTCATCAAACTTACACAATAAATTCTACGCCTGAGAAGATGCACATTATTACATTACAGGTATGGTGCATTTTCAATACTTGGCCAGCAGGGGCGCAATGAATGCTCAAAAATACATTTAACAATCTCTAACACACAGGCGCTCTGTTGGATTGTTCTGAAATTTGATTCACTTATAGACCGAATGCCCCTGCTTACACACATATGCCAGAAACAATAGCCCGGTTTACAGCGCCACCTATAGGAGTGAACAAACTTACAGAGACGTTCAAATCTGCTACACAAATGCTCTGCCACTTCTCAAATGGAGAGAGTAGTTGCCCAGGCAGTGGTCGAGATTGGAAAATGCAATGTTGGGAGGTTGTGGGTCTGTGGCAGTCGCGTGGCTGGTGAGAGCTATCATCGCCACTTTAACGGCTTTAATTGTTCTTATTATGAGCTCCCCAGGCCCCGGTGTGATGTCAGTGGTGGATGAACTACTCACTTTTTGTACTTAAGTAAAAGTACAAAAGGAAATAGGGAACAATTACTTTTAAGTAAAAAGTCAAAGTATTCGGCTCTGATTTTATTTTGTTTTAGTTTCATTAGTTTTTGCTCTTGTGAACTGAGTCTACAACAACAACAAGCTCTATTTATCCCACAATAGAAATGCAGATCAGACCAATAGTCCAGGTTCTATTTACATTGCAACTCTTTATAGACAGATATTAGGCTCTTTAAGATGTCTGGCAGCTATAATCAGCATGTTTAAAAGCATTATTTGTTCTTATAAAAAGTGAATAGATTTAGTCACTAATATGAAAAGGTGTGAAAACAGAGAGAGAGCCCCCCCCCCCCCCCCCCCCCCCCACAGTAGTTGTGGTCCTAAACATTTGTTTATAATGTTTATAGCACAGACCGGCCCTGCCTGGGGAACACCACAGGTCAAGGCAAATTCCAATTTCAACAAACTACTTCCTGTGTTGTAGACAGGACTTGAAACACTTCAGGGCAGAGCCAGAGATGCCCACCCAGTCCTCTAGTCCAGTGGTTCCCAAAGTGGGGGTCGGGACCCTTCGAGAGGTCGCGAAGCAAAATCTGGGGGTCGCGAGATGATTTCAAAATGTATTTTTACAATTATGACTGGGAATTTAATCAGTTTTGTGGAGAATTGGGGTTATAAAAAGCAATATAAGCCTAATTTAAATGTTTTTGTAACTTAAAATTAAAACAAAAGTATATAATTTTTGCTCTGGGGGTCGCGAGTTGGTTGCACGGTTATTTTGGGGGTCCCGGTCTGAAAAGTTTGGTAACCCCTCTAGTGTGTGTAAAAGGATGTCATGATCGACAGTGTCAAAAGCAGCACTTAGATCCAACAGCTTTAGGACAGAGACTTTGCCAGCGTCAGTGTAAAGATGAACACCAACTGTGTGATGGAGACGAGCAGGAGGCTCCAGAAAAGTCACATAGTGTTTATCAAAGGCTACGTCAACACTGTAGTAGACAAAAGGTGTCCACACTTTCTCTTCTTTGTGGGTCACAGACTAAACAGAGCTGATATGGGCCGTACAATTCTGTTGAGTTTTGTAAATAATCCATTTGAACTAAATTTCTGGTCATTCAGCCATTGAGCCACAGCTCAATATTCTAAATCAAAAGAAATATTGGTAACTTTGGCCCTGATAACCTTTGTGCTGTGAAAAACATGTTCTGAATTCAGGTTTGTCTCAGTTAACATTTGTTTTAGCCCAAAGATGTTCTTTGCAACGGCTGCTCCCTCTCACTGCTGCAGGCATTTACAGAGCACACAACTGTCTTAGCACCAGTCTTCATGTAGGAGGTTAAAGAAATCAACAAATAGCTACCTAAACATTCATAAATGTGTCACTTTTTGGGGCATTTTCACATTTGTGCTGCTTTAAGAATCAGCTCACCAAACTAACTTTAAAAAAGAAAAAGTCTATGATAAATGAAGCACATTGTGAAAAAATAAGACCAGTGAGTCTTGTCTGAACTGAATAATAAAGAATTTAGTTTTCATCAGGAGCCGAATGCAGCTCTCTGATTGGCTGAGCTTGGGTAGTCTTTTCCGGTTTCTTTTTGTTGTTCCTAAAAAGAAGTTTTTAAGCCGTAAATGCAACCAAAGTGAATACATGTGATTATTAACAATGTGTGGAAGGAAATATAAACCTTTTTCACACCGTGTTTGCTGTGTGAAAATCAGCTACTCTAGCTTTAATGCACCAATTCAGCGCTGATTCACATTTGAGGTAGAATTGGCTATTTCTGTAACTTCATGAATAGATGTAACTTTTCATGTCGTAAGCTTCATCTGTCCAGTATCTATTTGTACATAGTATTTATATCCCTTTTGGGTAGTTTATGACAAAATCTGATCTATTATGAGTATTATTTTTAATAGCTTCTACAGTAGATGGTCTATTGTCACCAAATTCACAGCATAAGTCAATAATAATAACATCTACCTACTACAGTGCTTCTCAAATGTTTTGTCTCCATGGAATAGAAACAAATATCCATGCTCCCACTCTGTAATAAATAAGACTGCAAAAGTACAAAAAAAAGGTCTGTCTGTGATATTTGAGCTTAGAGCATAATTTTAGCACCAAATTAAATATAAAAAAATGTCTGTTTTGTAGTTTAATAAATAAACTACGAGGGCAATTACATAATTATAACACCAGTGTTCATCAGTTTGGATATTTATAGGATCAGAATGTTATTTCATCTTGTTTTAGGCTGAAGTGAACAGCTATTTATATTATGTTATATTATTTCTATTATTTCTCACTAATGGAGAAGTCTTGTTTAGTCTTGGGTTATTCCTGTTTCAGTCCTGATTAAAACCTAGTCCAGTTCTGGGAGAGTCCTGGTTAAACCAGTTGAGTGCTCACTATGTACACTGTGGGAAGAAAAATAATCCTGTTTTCGAACTTTTCAGAAGTAACACAAACACAATTTTGTTTTTATTTATTTGAATTTCTTTATCACTTTTAGGTTCTCCAGTGTTTCCTCTGAGGAGCTTCTGCACCAGGAGCTGTGGTCGGCTGTGGCTGCTGGACTCTGGCTCATGGGCCCTGGAGGTTTGGTCTTGACCTCATCTCTTCTCTGGGCCCTGGGCTGGAGTCTTGTGGCTGCAGGCGACTCTGCTCCTGGTGCAGACAGCTCCTCTGAACTGTGTTCACAACCGTAATATCAGACCTGAAACATTCAGCGGCCCGTTCTGGGTGTGTGTGGTGACTGTCATGCCCGGACTATCCAACATGGGCCTGTGCCCATATTGGATATTGCATTATTTTTCTTCCACCTCAACGATGAAGAAAGACAGGACTTTCTGCTGTCTCTTTGCCCGAAATCTTCTCCACCTTCGGGTGTCGGGCACTGGAGCTGTCGTTGCTCGATGGAATTCCAACTTGAATGTGTTCGCACCAGAAGTGCGTCATACAATCACACGTGAAGACTCCTGTCATGTGTGTAGCCTGTTCGCACCAGGAGTGTGTCACACGGTGACACATAGCAAATGGTCTATATTTTTAAAGCACTTTTCCACCTTTCAGGCACTCGGAGGTGGCGAGGCCCTGTCTTGCTTAGCTTCTGAGATCTGGGGGAGTCTGTCTTGGACGAGCAAGTGAAGACTCCTTACCACTGTAACTTGTTTCAGGAGGGTTTCACAGTTGCACATATTGGAGCCCTTACCCTCTTCTGGGAGTGCACTTTTTCGCAGTGTATGTGTTTACTCTTGTACGATGCACAGAGACACATTTGCGACTTCCTGTCTAGTGTACTGTTTGCTAGCCTATGAACACCAGGAGTGTGTTGCACTATCGCACCTTGGTTTCCTTTTCAGTGCATTTGTGCTATGTGCTCACATCAGAAGTGTGTTGCACTGTAACACTAGAACTTCTTTTCCAGTGTAACTGCGTACAGGTGTGTTTACACTAGGCCTGCACTCCCCAGTCACACATTTTGGATCACCTCCAAAGTGTAAATGTGTAGTTGTGTTCACACCAGGAGTGTGTTGCAATGTCATACATTCATGACCTCTTTTCCAGCTTCAGTGTGTGCAAGTGTTCACACAACGACTGTATCGTAGTCACACTTTTTGGACCTTTTTCCCTGTGTAATTGTGCGCTGGTGAGTGCATGACATGAGTGTGTTGCACCGCTACGCATTTGGGCACTCTTACTTATATAGCCAATGGTGTGTAAGTGTCTTTACATTGGGGGAGAGTGGCATGGTCACACTTTTTAGGACACTTTTCCAGTGTAATTGGGTGAAATAGTGTTAACACGCATTTGGGACCATTTTTCTACTTAACTTTGTAAAAGGAATTTGTCATGGTGAGAGTGTTACACCGTCACACACTCAGAAGATAGATGAGGTCTTTGGGCCATAACTGCCTAATTTTTATTACAAAGGATAGAGAGGAGCCTTTTTGTCGACAAGACTGTCTAGATTCTAGAACATTATGTTGCGCTCTGCATAAATGGCACAACACAAAGTGGAGCTTGTGTGTGGTCTAGGAGTATGACCAAGCGTAGTTCTGTGAGTCTCTGAGATCACATAGCACAGGGCAATGTGTGTGTCTTCTGTGCACCTGGGGCTTGCTGCAGCATCACGCAGACATGTGTATCTCGGTCCCGATCTCCACTACTACAAGAGTATGTAATGGGCTGTTAGCCCTTTCCTCTGTTCCCCTTGAGCCATGTGGTTCATTCACTGACAAGTCTTACCACACTTGCTAGTGCCCAGACTCACTGTATGAACCACTGAGCAAATTATGAACTTCTATGCACCTGCTCTTAGATTCCATCAGCGCTGGTTTACAGGTTCCACCCAGGGGAAAACAGAGACAACATGATGCACTTTGCACTAGTAGCCCAGATGGACTATTGTGTTGGCTCTCTCCTTTACCTTTCCTGAGGTGCGATTTCCCTTTTCATGTTCTGTTTCAGTCGAAGGCAAAACATGCCTCGTCTGTCAGACAACGCAGAGTGGTGACATGTCTGGTCAGACTGAGAGATGGCCAGTTCAAAGTCTGCTGAAGTGGGCCGCCCTTTAGATGGTTCTCGCTTTTGCTAGGAGAACTGGAGACTTGTGTGCAGTATCAATGCACCCAGCAGAACTGCTCTTCAGCTTGGGTTTGGCTTGTTGTGGTTAGGTCCAACACAGCTTTTTTGATATTGTGATCTCAGGCCTCCAGGGTCTTTATTTGTGTGTGACACCATTAACGTACCTGGTGGTTATGGCGAGGTCAGTCGCTCATCTAGGCTTGAGCGCTGGACACTTCTAATCAGGGGTGCATGCCCTCCCCCTTTATGATCAATTGGGCATTCTTTTGGTAAAAGATTCTTGGAAGATGGGTTCCTCCTCCGAGGTTTCTGCAAGGCACTCTTCAGAGTGTACTATGAATGTGAATGTTCTCCTGGAGGAGACGGCTTTTGCACATACTGTTATTCTTATTACTGAGTACAGGTGCTCTTGAAAGCGGAGGCTATTATGCTCTGTGGTTGTTGTGGACTTCTGTTTAGCGCTATGCTTTGTTAGGCGCTCTTCAGAAGGTGGCCTTTTCGGTTACCAAATGTACTTAAAAATGTGCAAATGCCTTGCACATTCCTTTATTACATACAGAGTACAGGTGCTCTTGAAAGCAGCTGCCACTGTACTCTGTTGATCTTCAGGAGGTGGCCTTATGGGTCACAGATGTGCAGGTGCTCTTGAAAGAGGCGGCCATGGGCCTTTACGCATTTATTGTACAGAGTACAGGCGCTCTTGATAGACGCTGTTATTTTACTCTGTGCTTCACACTGTTTGTCATCCTGGAAAGGAGCGGCCTGTGTGCTTGCATGTTGTAGATGCCTTTAAGCGCATTAGACCAGGTGGTCTGTGGTGGCTTGGGCATGCTCCAATCATGTTACGACAGGCCTGAGTACAGTCTTCTCTCTGGCCTTTGTGTAGGATTTAGCCAATAGCAAAGCCCATAGAGGGCGAAGCACAAAAGACATAGAAATATTAGTTAGAAATATAACCTATGGCCTATGCGTATGTGGCCTATCAGCCCTGGCCTCTCTTAGCTGAGTGTTAATAGAGTTTTCAAATGGTGTCGCATGACTTTTATAAGGTCTAGGAGCCCCCCTCACATAGGCAGAGCCTAGGAGTGTACTAGTCAATAGCGAAGCCCGTAGAGGGCTACGCACATACCCATAGAACTACAGTTACATTAGGGAACTAAGATATGTGTTTTTCCAGCTCCTTCTGGTTGAGGCTAACACAGCTTTCACAACTAGGTGAGGTAGGTGACATCATGGGGTAAAGGGTGAACAGAGGAGCTTGTATGAGCAGACACTGACCTACACTTAGTGTTAAGTGTTGTGCGGTTGTGTTGTGCTTGAGACTGGTCTGAAATTTAAAAAGTTAGCCTCGTGCTGACCGAACATACACAGAACTAGAAAATTGAGGGCATTGAGGGTTAAAGATAAATATTTAAAGGGATGTTAAATAAAATATTTTAAACTTTAGCTGTAACAAAAAAGACCAAACAAAAACCAACAACGCCACCGGCAAAAGACCGGAAAATAAAATAACTAAATTAAAAAGGAAAAAGGCACAACAGATCCGTTTACATTGAGAGGCATGTTCCAGTTCAATTAATAAATGTTCTTTTATTTTGGTTAGCACAAGTTAAAGTTTCCTTCTGTTGGATGTCCATATTTTCTTAAGTTCAGTTCATTTATCAGGTTTATGTACCAGTCTGCAAGTTCATATTTTTCAAAGCTCAGTGTACATAATTTCCAGTCCATAAAATCTTCTCCTCTCCTGCCCACGGGAGGCAGCACAAGGACACGAGGCAGACACTGACAGAGACAGCAGTGTTTAAGATCAAAAGCTCACTGTAGAGCAAAGGTCAGTTGACGTTGCAGATGTCAGATCCTAAATGGATGAGAATATTGTTAAGCTAAACATAACCAACAGCTCAACGCTAGGCAAAGACGTACCGCTGATGCTTATAGCCAGACCCAGAGCGAGCCACTTCACTCCAACCGACCCAGCACCAGCTGCACCGAGGACTCCAGCACCGAGAGTTGGACACGAGCTGGGGCGCTGTGAGAGCCGCAACAAGACATACAGCGTGGGCCCTGCTCACAACAGCGCTGTACAGAATATACAGTCATGTGCTTTAGCTACAAGATACAAGTAAAGTATGCATTTAAAAGACAGTGAACTTTGTTTACCTGGCCCCCACGAGACAACCGACGCGAACCGAAGAACCACCCACAGGAAGCGGACACAAGAGAACGCAAAAGCTACTGGAGCAGCATTTTATATAGGCGTGCGCCCCCTGCAGGCCTAAAGGCACACCTCACTACAGTTGTCTTTATGTTACCCATTCAAACACTGTAAGTAATAAAGCAAAAATGATACCTGAGGTTCTGCTTAAAACTATTTGACTGTAAATTACAATTTTGTGAATAATAAATATGTAAAAGTTGTGATGCTCTGTATCAAATACAGTCCAACATTTAAACAATGGAGATTTAGAATAATTCACTCTAAGGTATCAAATCCAAATGCATACTCCTATTGAAGATATTTGATTAGAACTTATGGATATTAAATATTATTAAAAGTACTACTGAATGATGAATGAGTATTTACTGTATTTTTAAACTGTAGCCTTGTAATATTGTGTTGTCCAAATATTTAATATTAATGCTGCTCTTTTAAGAAGTGGAAAGATTGTGTCACCTCAGAGCTTCAGTCACAGAATTATACTTTTTTAAAAATATTGTAGTTTTTTTTTTTAATATATTCGTGTTTACACTTTTTTAGTAAAGCAGTAGGGGTCCATTAACAGTAGTGCCCAGGGGCCCATAAACTGATAATCCGGGCGTGGTCACGGTGATCCAAAAAACACACAATGAACCGGGGCTCTCCTGGGTTTATCTCATGTGTCTCTGCTGTGGGAACACGCTGCATTCACACTGACAGTGCAGCACAAAAACACTTTCTGCACTCGGCCCATTCATGAGAGCATAGTGTTATTTTGTTTGTTGTTTTGCCATAAAATATCAAATTCCCCTTTAATCAGTATTTGCATGGCATTTTGCAAAATATTGTAATCTTTACAGCTGGGCTATTCAAATGTGGCCCACTAAGCAGCTTGTATTGGCCCAGCACAATGAAGTATAGGCCATGAACCTCATACGGCTTGATAGGCTGGGTTTGATGTTTTTCAGTAGCCTTTACAATATTTGATCCAGATTCTATTACGTTATAAGTCGTTATAGTCCTGGTTTATTCTCTGCTCAGATTTTGTGTTCTAGCCTTGTTCAAGATGTAGTTTACATCTGATGTAATCCAGTGTTGCCAGATGGGAAATGTTGAATTATCGTACCAGAGCCTCAAAATTATCGTATTTTGCTAAAAATTATTGTACACATCCAAATTAGTAAGTAAGTAAAACTTTATTTATAGAGCACCTTTCACAGATAAAAATCACAAAGTGCTTTACAGAATGCAGAATACATTGCACATAAAATCATAATAACAATATACATATACACATATACATACACAGCGCAACAATTATTATCATCGTAGGTATGCATATATACACACACATACATGCACTCACATATACACAGACATACAGTACATACGTACACATACTCATATAAAAACCCCAATCAGCCAAAGGCTCGACTAAACAGAAGAGTCTTAAGCTGGGTTTTAAAAGAGTCAGCAGACTCTGCCCTACGTAGAGTTATGGGCAGAGCATTCCATAATTTGGGGCTATAGCTTGAAAGGACAGATCAAATTGTGTTCTATTTCAGGTCAGGGCAATTTGTAGAATAAATAAAGACCTCTTTAGACGATTAAAATAATTTTTAAACATGTTCCGCTCAGTTGGGAGGGTGAAAACATTTAATGATTTTTGTTTAAGGCATTGCACACAGCAAGCTTTCTCCTCTTCACAGCCCAAAATAATATTATTAGAACGCAGTCATACTGTATTATAAGTAAAATAAAGCATTGATTCACTCACTCTTTCCCTTGTTCGATGTCTCCATGATTGCTCATGCGGCGTAGTTGTGTATTTACATTTGGTCTCACCCATGGAAGTGTAATTAGATAATATAATACATCCATGGACTCACCACATTGGGGCAGACGCAGATGCGCAGCCATGAGGAACTATTGGTGCTGTTGGCCTATAATATCACAGAACACCGCTAAGGCGCCCGCTGTGTTAAGTGTTTGCTGATCCTGGATCAGTCTTTTATGTAAGCTCAAGTTAGTCAAGATGAAGAAAATACCTGAGTACAGAGTTTTACAGTGACTAAGAATTATTGATCGTACATCGTACAGGGGGTGAAATTATGGTATAAAAACAATAATTATCGTACATCTGACAACACTGATGTAATCCAAATATAGACTCGGTTTTGTCTTGGTTTGGAGCTCGGTCTAGTCCCACTGCTGCTCTGATCTGTTTTAGTTCAAGTTGTTGATTGACACTGGGTTGGTTTTGGCAGACTTCTGTTTTAATTTTGTTTGCATATGACAGTGCATGGTTCTTTTTTTTTTTTTTTGTATTTGTCGCAATGAAAAAGTTGATTTCGAGATAATGATACTTCTGCATTTGTAGTTTAGTTTTTGTAGTCTGGCTCTCAGACCACAGCCCATCGAAAAGTCTGGCCCATTGGTAAATATAATTGAATAGCCCTGCTTTACAGCTTCAACATGTAGATGTAGAGTTTCTTGGGACCTTTTATGCGCTGCTTGTCTGTGCAGGTAAAGCTTCACTAAGTTCACTGGGAGCACACTTATGTTTGCGTGCTGGACGCTGAGCTCTGGAGCTCATAGTGACAAACACACTAAACAATTTATGAAGTCACATCTGCGCTAAGCTCAAAGATGCAAGACAGGGCTGCAGGACAAAAGAGTTAGTGCATTCTCTATAATGTGAGTGAGGAAAAAAGGCAGCAGCTTCACCCTGGGCCTCAAGACAACCGTGATGGACCTGATGCAGCAGGAGTTCTAATCACACAGACTCCTGTTAATCTCATTGTGTGTGTGCTGATGGTCTGGTCTGATCTGTGGCCCCGACACTACTGTGAACTAGAAGAAAGCTTTACTGAGGCCATCACTGCTGCTTTAAGAACAAATGTCCAACTATTGCATTCTTATTCTTATTCATCCTCATCATTCTGGAGATTGCATCAGCCAAAGTGACAAAGACTCTTGTGTAACCTTTGTGCTGTGAAAAACAAGTCTGTTTGTCTTAAGTTAACATTTGTTTTAGCCTAAAGATGTTCTTTGCAACGGCTCCTAATTCTGACTAGCCCAGGAGTATTTACAGAGCACACAAGTGTCTTACATCAGATCTTCATATAATGTGTCAAAGAAATGAAGAAATACTTACAAATCAATGAAATCTTGAGATGTTTGTGTCTCTTCCTGAAACAGTAGAATAGTGTGTGTTCCTGGGTCTGTTTTCAGTCTCAGCAGTGCTTCCTTTAAATGCCCACACTGCTCTTTTCTCTCTTTAGCTTGTATTTATGATTACTGACTTTAAGTCGTCATTAGCTCAGGTCGTCTGTGATCAATGTCACTGTTTTGCAGTGTCTATGTCAGACTTTTCCGTTTTCATTGTAAATAGTCAAATGTCTGAAAGATGTTAT